>JAPYYZ010001903.1:0-24617 GCA_030522705.1 Eretmocerus eremicus | reverse complement strand
CTGGGCTGTGCGAGTAGAGTGGATTCCTTACTCGCAATTCTTTCGAGCGGTCCAACAAGAGGTTTCAGCTGTTCCACATGACCAATCTCCGCATCAATCAGAAACCTCTCTGAAGGAGATAGAGTAGCAGCAAAATGGTGTGCGAAATATCATCATGGATAGTTCTGGAATCAGGGTATCATTTCTTACGCTGAGGCTGGAATGAGATTCGGAGAGAGTCTATCACATGCCTGCAAGCCAAACGATGGTCAACCGATCTACATATTTATAACAGGAAATGAAAAGGAGACGTGGCTGAAACATTTTCTAAATATGCTTGGGCTGAACCACTGAAAACGAAGACAGGTGAGGATGTGACTCATGCTTTCGAGAAGATTCTCAGAAGAGTCGGCTTAGAAAACTCCCCGGATAATGTACAAGCTGACAAAGGTGAGGAATTCTATAATAAATATTTCTTAGCACTCATGGAGCGGAGAAGGATGAACTTTTATTCAACGCACAGCATTCAGAAAGCAAATTATGCGAAACACTTCATACGATCGATGAAGCAGCGTTTGTGGCCTAAATTTTTGCTGAGTGGGAATTACAAGTGGATAGATATTTTGCTAAGTGTTATTGATGACTATAATGATACGAGGCATAGAACGATTGGCCTAAAGCCATCACAAGTCTGGGAAAAATCTTCGAATCGTGATGAACTTATCAAACTCTTGCAGAAAACTGTCTATAATAATGTAAAAATAGCTGGTAAAGGTAACTTCAAGGTGGGTGATTCCGTAAGAAAAATCTCATGTCAAAAATGTATTCGACAAAGGATACTTGCAAAACTGGAGTACGGAAATATTCAGAATTGCGGAAGTCAAAAGAACGAATCCGGTGACTTATCTGCTCAAAGATTATAATAATAAAATGATTCCCAGGGGTTTCTGCGAGCACGAATTACAGCGTGTAAGAAATCCTGATGTCTACTTGGTTGAGAAAGTCATGAAGAGACGAGGGGATGAGGTTCTCGTGAAATGGCTTGGGATGGATCATGAACACAACAGTTGGATCCCGCGAGAGAATATCTTGTGATGAGATCTGTGTGTGGGCGGTCTTACATTAAATTATGTAACTTTGTTCAATATGAGACTAAGATTTCCGTTGCGCAGAGCCAGGGGGATGAAATAGTTTTTGGTGTGACCAGTCAACCCTGCAAGCTCTCGCTTGAAGCGTTCGCTCCAGTCGTCAGCAGATAATTCATTTGGCAGGGGGAATTTGCGAGTAGATCGAATGTGTAACTATTCTCAAATAATTTACAATGAACGCAGAGTCAGAGATCTGTTCATGGTTTCCTCAGACATAGCTATGCTCCAATGGATATTGGGGAAATGAAACTCGACTATGCGTACAAGGTGCTAAGATTTAAACCTGCAAAAAAGAAGCGAATTGCACTCATTCTGAACGAGTCTTTTCGAGTGATTCTACCTGCAAATATGTGTAGCTGACTCCGCGAGCATCCGGGAGAATTCTTCAGTTTGCGAGGCGAGGCTGACCGCTTAATATTGTGGATGATATTTAAACGGATAGGGAGTGGACTACTTAACGTAGAAATGAGTCAATTCGATGCACCGATAGGATTTGCATTTCCCGATTGCGATGATGATGATGATGATAATTTCGAGAGCTGGTGGAAGTTGAGGGTGAGGAATGAATCATAATTCACTATCCAACTGATTTTTATTGCGTATCCCTCTCAGCTAGAATAAGAATGTGATTTTCAGTGACAATCTGGCTATGAATAACTTAAGTACTGACAATATGTAAGATTACTGTGTAAGAGATCTTCGTCGCTCCTTTTCTTATTCCGGCGGTTTTTTCGGAGCCCACAATCTTAATCCCATTCCCGCACTCCATCAGGGGGGAATAGTTCCACTGGAACCCATCGTGGGTCCGGGGCCCCAGGGTCTTCTTTGTGGTGGGTTATCACACCATTCACGATCACCGTGACGCGCCATGGGTCCGTGAATACATGGACTTCCGAATTCTTGTTCTGGAAGACTCTCCAAAAATTCTCCATCTCCTTACGATTGAAAGTACGGCCCGCGATGGCTATTGGAGGAAACTCAGCACACGCTTTCTCGTCGGTATTTTGCCATCGCGCAACAGGCTCGCGCCGACGGATCGGGGTATTCACGTCGCGCGAACGGAAATCTTTGAGCGAGGCGCAAACGCGCAACCGCGGCTCGAGAATAGCTGCAAACAAAAAGCTCGCGCGCGCAGACTCTCGAATGGTTGCGCACCGCGCTATGTTCAACACCCGATTTGGAGCGAGAGCACATCCTCGCTGTCTCGCACTCTCTTTTTAATCCTCCTATACATGTGTTTGGTCCCGAAGTCAGTTCACGCGGGTACCAGCTTGCACCGGTGCGTGGGCGTGCGAGGGCCTCGACCCGCGATCGAACGCGTAACCGCGCAGCGTCCTGAACTCGAAAAATAGCCGCGCGCAAGCGGTGACTCGGGCCACGGGGGATAGCTGTTCGTCCCGTGCGGTGCGCAGTGGCAGCGCTCAAAGCGGCTCGGGCCACGTGGGATAGCCGCCCGTCTCGTCTGGCTCGGCGCGCAGCGACAGCGCTCGAAGCGACGCGGGTCACGAGGGATAGCCGCCCGTCCCGTCTGGCTCGGCGCGCAGTGGCGGCGCTCGAAGTGACTCGGGCTACGTGGGATAGCCACCTGTCCCGTCTGGCTCAGCGCGCAGCGGCGGCGACTCGGGCCACGTGGGATAGCCGCCCGTCCCGTCTGGCTCGGCGCGCAGCGGCAGCGCTCGGAACGACTCGGGCTACGGGGGATAGCCACCCGTCCTGTCTGGCTTGGCGCGCAGCGGCGGCGACTCGGGCCACGGGGGATAGCCGCCCGTCCCGTGTGGCTCGGTGCGCAGCGATTCGGGCCGCGGCAGATAACCGTTCCTCCCGTGTAGCGTAGCGTGCAGCGGCAATGCTCGCACCGACGGATCAGAGTATTTTCATCGCGCGAACGAAAATCTTGGAGCGGGGCGCAAGCGGCTCGAAAATAGCTGCGAACGAAAAACTTGCGCACTCGTGCAGTATGACTGCGCGCTCAACACCCGATTTGGAGCGAGAGCGTCGCTGTCTCACACCTTTGGATCCTCCTGTACATGTGGAAACTTTCCAAAACCATTCTCCCGCGCATCTCCGTACGCCCCCGCGAGCACCAGTCACGCCGCGACAGCTGCTTGGGCAACATCGCCTCGCTACTCGGGCCTCTGCTACCAAGGTCACGCGGGACCTGGGGGGCCTCGAGGGCGCGCGGGAGTCATCCTCAGGAGCACGAGTTACCCCCCCCCCCCGGCCTTCTTTAAGTAAAATTTCGACCTGGGTCTGACCTTCGCCCAGGTCACCCGGGAGGGTGCTCGTCATGGAAGTCGTGTTCCTGGAGAGGACGTCTAGGTAAGCGTAGGATCGGTCTAACCTATACCTTTAAGGCATATCATAATCTGCATGTCAACTGATTTCCGAATCAAAATTTTAATTCAAACCTAAGAAAATGAAGATTCCACATGTGGTTAATTTTCCCTTGCGGAAGGTACATTCTTCCTCTCGTGACATGCATTGTGATTTTCTGATGCTTCAAATGGACAAAATAGATATTAATCAGAAGGAAAATACATTTGATGGGTAGTAATGAGTGTCCATGAGATCGATTCCATTGTAATTCGCGTCACAGTAGCGATTTCAAACGCTAAAAGTCGCTTTTTCCCAATTTCTGCGGACGAAAAACTTCAATGTTTTAAACTCAGTTTCGGGGTACCATACAATTTCGATGGGAGGTGTACTTTCTGATAATCTAAATACCTTCTATTGTGAGTTGATTATCGCTAACTCATCCCGAATTCAGTCATAAAGATAGACATCATTACAGTTAATTAAATTTTGATGACCTGAAAGCCCTCAGTCACGTCATTAATGAGTCAAGGAAAACGTGAAACGCCTCGCAATGCCTCGTCCGTAGGCCGGAGTTTTTCGATGGCCGAGGACGAGTGCATTGCGTGACCTTCATCACTGCACATGATGAATAACGAGTAGAATACCCTCGATAACTAATGCTTCCAGGACCCGCTTCCACAGTCCTATAGAAGACAAGAGTTGTTCTGCGCTGCGGATTATCCTGCTCTATTCTTGGTCTTTCGAATAGAAATGAAGAACAATAATCCCAAAGTTTCCTTCTTTGAAACTTGCGATGCTCCTCTACAAAATTGGAGAGAGGTAGAAGCTCCTCTCGACTGATGAATAGCCAAGGTGGCTCCTCACAGGGTGGCCGACTTTTGAAAATGATGTACTTATGTTTAGATGATGCATATTCTTCGAAAGCATTCATCTTCTTGTTTCGAAAAATCCTGATTTCTTCTTGGATGTAATTTGCAGATTTCGACTTATTCAAATTCAGAGTGAGTTTATCATTTATGCCGACGAGTAAGTGCGTTCGCAGCGTAGTCTTCTCAGAAAAATTTCCGGGCACATTCCTCCCACTTGCATTCGTTTTCCGCTGACGAATGTCTGGCAGTATCCTCTCACTGGAGTCAAATGATTCCTCATGTGACACATGAGCTCGCGGCTTTGCAATCACGATTTCAATGGTCAGTGGCTCATGCGTTCCCTCATCGTCGCAAGCGGGGGAAAGTTTCTCACGTTCGCTTCCAAGTTTGTAATTTTCCAATAAATCGGTGGTATGATAGTCAGAAATTTCAATCTGTGGACTTTCATGCGCGGTTTTTTCGTTACTTACATCAGATGTATTCGTCTGTCCGATTCCCGGGGACTGATGATTATCTCTTCCTCCTCGAAATACATTTGGATCCTTCAAAAAGCGCTCTATGATAATATAAAAAAAGTCTCTGAATTGTATCCTCCGAGAGATCTTCTGGAATCGACCTCATTTTTCGTCCATTCCCTCCCGCGTTTCCATTTGGAATTGAAGTTATTCGCCTTCCAAAATTTTGTGGCTCAAGGTTCCTCCAGTGATCCATGATTATATGTTTCTGAAGTTTGATGAGTCCATTAACGGATTTTGCTCCTTGGTTTGGCCTTTTTCTTGTGAGATTACAATTATTTTGTTTTTCTGTAGATCTACCTGGTCGGATTTTGGAAAATTTCTCAGTTTTGATTGTGAAATTATGTTGACGGGCATACTTTGGCAATATTGCATTATGTCTCTTGAAAATTTCCATGAAATATCCTTGCATGGTGGTGATTTGGTAACACCTTAATTTCATTGCGGCTTGAGATGTGGATCTATTCTATCCGTTTTCCACAGCTTGTTCCATTGCATTCTTAAGATTTTGCGATGTTACATTCATCATGATCTCACTAGGTGATCCGAGTTCTCTGTGAAAATTACTGATTCTATTGGCGGTCAGTCTCACCATTGAAGATTTCTTAATAAATCCCAGCGATAGAGACTGAATGTTTTCCTGCATTATCTCGTTGTACAGTCAAACGAGAGAGAAAAATCACCTTATGCTTATATACCTTCTGCACTCTTTGAGTGGATTGCAGATATCTTCGCCTCGCACTTCTAGGAAGCTCGTGCGGATTGGTTCTATCTTTCAGCAATGGCAGAACCGTTTCACAAATTCCTTAAGATGCAGTCGATGTAATCACGGTTCTTCGAATAATCGCCACAGTAGAATTCGAGCTCTGATTTGGAGACTCTATAAATCGATGAATAATCTGATTCGAATGAGAATAACTTCTACAACATGTAGTCTTACCATCACAAAATAACACAGCACGGGGCGAGAGATGTCTCAACACTGTATATCACGCGTACGATACTTTTTGGCAAGTTAGTCAGCTCATGTAGGCCACGTGTGAGACCACTTCACAAGAATTCCAAATCCATCAATGTGTTGCTCTTGCTTGCTGAATCATACATATTGTAGGAGTTCCTAAAAAATATGATGAGAGAAGAGTTCAGGATATACTGTGATGAGGCAATGTATAGAGGAATAGGAATCTTTCCTCATCGTACTATTTGAGCACTTATACAGATATTCCTGACTTGAGCAAACCAAAGAAACACACTAATAATCTTAGAAACTTCGTAGATTGGTCTCTATTCACAATATTCATGACTAAAGCATACGAAATGCTCATTTTTTGGATTCATTTTATCATTCTAGTTAAATTGTAATTGAGGTTAGGGTCTATAGCTCGGAGGATGTTTCAGTTTTTTGTATTGGAAGCTACACAAAATTTTCAGCTAAATCCACCCCCTAGAAAGTTTGTTGGTTTCTCTTACTCGATGTTTTAGAAGGGAGGTTCAATAAGAATCAAATTCCAAATGCTATGGGACGTGTGATATCAATTGGAGAAATTGAGACATTACAAAGAAGAGATGGATTGAATCCTTCTTCAAGAAATGTCGAAGTAGTAGATACTTATGACAATAAGGTAAGAATTTGTTTATTAAGTAGCAATCTTGAAAATTCGACCAAAAATTAGTCTCTTGTTACAGATGACCGTAGTATTCTGGAACAAAATTGCCTTTGATGGAATCACTTGTTTAGGAATTAGAAAGACGATTTTGTTCCGACAATTGAAAATGAACGAATACAAAGGGGATAAGAAACTGTTTTTCGACGTCAACTCAAAATTGATTAGTGATTTGAATCCAGTTGAAATTTAAAGGTGAATTTCCACTACACTTCAAAGAAAATTATGAAAACAAATTCAAACAAAATCTAACATTCTGCTTTTCGTAGATACACTACAGAATCAGGAGAATACAATTCAATCGAAGATTCATGAATAAGGAACTTGGAGACTTTGGCACATTGTCATCGATATAAGTTAAAAAGATGTTATACATTTTTCCGATGAGTATCTTTCAATGTAATGAAAATTCATTTCGAAATTTCATTATTAATTTTTGTTTAAATTGAAGTGGATTACCAAGCCCCTGCTGAAAATAATTCACGGGGATTCCAGTGGGATCCCAGTTCCACTGGGACCTGAACCTAAGAAAGTTCTAGATCGAAATAATTTCTACGTATAGCACTTACTTGCTAGCTAATGTGCAGCTAAAGTCAATATCGACTTCAGCTGCACATTAGCTAGCAAGGAAGTGCTCTACGCAGGAATTATTTCGGTCTAGAACCTCCTTAGGCTCAGGTCGCACTGGGACTGGATCCCCAATGGGATCCCATCGAGGTCCCATTATTATTATACTCGCTGAACTATTCTCAGCAAGGGCAAGTTCCACTAATTTTCTTTTGTCGATATAATACATGAACTTCAATGTTATTCTGTTCAAAATATCAACGAGATTCGGAAAATTCTTCTGAGGACAATTTGGGCGAATTCGAATAGATAAACTAGTGTTAGAACCAATTGGTTGAATATTTCTCAATCCACCACTTCATAATGAATGTTGATATGATTCAAATTCCACTTACACATTCATGCATTCAAAAGTTTCACAGAGAGGGAGTTAAACATGCTTCGCATGGCGGTTCCAAACACACATTATAGTACTTAATCAAGGATGATCAGATATGTACCAAATAATTTCTTAAGATACTATTCACGAGTGAAGAAGAGGGGGAAGCAAAACAAAAATATCGCGAGGAAAACTTTTAGAATTGACGTGGAGTGCTTCTACAATTAAGTAATTTATGGGAATTATATTTTCATGAACAGGTATGAGAACATTTCATCCCAATAGATCGTTTCCAAACATTTTGAGTCAAGCGAGCGTCAGCGAGCAAGGCAGGTCTGTTAGTAACTGATTCACGTTCAGAAAAAGTACCTACCGCCTTCATTTTCTGTGTATACCTAAGGAACATGCTTAAATCGACCAATATGCTACGCATATATTTTTGGGCGCAACAATACTTCCTTCATCTGGTAAAATTTTTATCCATGAATAGAAAAACCCTGTCTACGCAGTTTTCAAGTTTTCCTTTTTCATCTTCCTATAAAGACTGATATTGTTCATCAACCCACAGATCCGGATCACTGGCTGACTTCAATACGCCGCGAGAGACGCATCTGAGTACAATCTGAGTCAGCATGTGATCTGAAATTCCACGCTGCAGCGTAATGAACACCCATGAACTTCTTCTACAAATTATAACTAGGCGAGTCTGAGAGTTCCCCAAGCAAAACTTCATTCCTATATACTGATTTCCAGTCGATGCATAGATTTTACACAAAGTCAACGATATACACAGATGCACAAGATTGTAAGAGTAGAATGAATGAATGGAGTGAATTGATGGATAGAGGAGGAGGAGAGTTATAAGCGAAATACTAACGCAGAGTCTGATTTTCGGGTTTTTCAGTAAAATCAATTATTCTTGCCTAGCCGACGCAAAAAAGTTTTTTTCGGCCCAAGAAAAGTTGCTAAAATCATGTTTCAATATATCTAACCAATTCAAAAACTTTGCGAGGCGAGAAAAAATATCGTGCAGTAACCATTTTAATCTGTCGTGGACGTCCTCCAGAGCGCTTGCTGCAGTGCCCGCCGGAGCGCCTGCTCCAGCACACGCAAATTTCCAGGAGGGTCTCTCGCAATTCAGATCCCACTTAGATTTCAATAACTAGAGAAGAATCAGGTGACACATCATAGATCATTTCATTTCTACGAATCTTGGACAGATGAGTGAGAATCTCATCACTCATTTTCGCAAGTCAATATTTATGGTTTTTCGTAAATAGATATCGCACTCTTAATATCCGAAGATTCAGTCAATCACAATGAAATCATGAATAAACTCCAAGAAGAACAACGAGTAAATGTAACAAACTCAATTGAATCAAAGTGCGGTAAGATTCAAATCCGTAGTAGATTCATATCACTGAAATACTATTATACTTCTGACCCCCCAAAAAATCCACCTTTTGCGCTAATTACAGCTCGACAAATTTCTAGCATTCTATTGACAAGTTCCTCAAGTACACTGCTATCAATTGATTCCCAACAGCTCTGCGCCGCTTCCCATGAACTAGATCTGTTCTGTTCTGCTTCGAAACGTTCTCGTATTTTCCAATCCAGCTCATCCCATAATAGTTCTATGGGATTCAAATGGGTTGACTGAGGAGGCCATTCCATTCTCTCGAGTATTCCTGCTCTCTGTTCATTATTCAGGTAGTTTCTACACAGCTTTGACGCGTGTTTTGGGTCGTTGTCTTCCTGACAATGGAATCCTTTTCCAATCAGTCTCAGGCCAGATGGGATAGCATTCGGTGGTGAGATCTTATGATGAACTTTTCAGTCCATAATTCCCTCTGTTCTTCCCAGATCACCAACTTGATTGTTGCCAGAGCAGCCCCAAACCACTATGCTCCCTTCTTCGTGTTTGACAGTTGGTACGTACGAGACGCTGTTCAGAAAATTGCTCTTCATGTCTTCGGCGTACATATAATTGGCTTTTCCTGCCAAACAATCTGTATATAGACTCATCAGTCCACAAAATTCTTTTCCATTGATCAATAGTCCATTTGACATCTTCTTTTAGCCCACTGAAGACGTTTTATACGACGAGAAGGTCGGAGAAGGAATTTTTCAGCAGCTACACATCCTTTCAAACCAGCTCTAATCAGACGACGTTTCACTGTTGAGTCACTGATCGGATTCTTTCTCCAACCGTTAAAGTTAACTGTTATTTCAGGAGTGGTTAGTCGTCTGTTTTGTTTACTTTGCATGACGAGATATTTGTTATCTTTGTCCGAAGTTTCTGGTCGCCGGCCACTGCAAAAACGATCTCGATTCGTTCTTGTTTCTTTGTATCCATTCACAGCATGGTGTGCAGTATTGAGTGGGATTCCAAGTTTCTGAGCAATATCACGATAGGAATATCCCTCACTCTGCAAGATGACAGATTGTGCACGATATTCGAGTTTCAATCTCGTTCCGCGACAAACTTTCTCCATCTTTTTCAAAACACCGTTCGCATTTGACAACACTCCATGCACTCTATCATATGGTATACGCAACATCTTTGCAATGCTTTCGGAAGATTTTCCTTGCTCTCTCAACTTACGAATCTCTGATTGCTCCTCACTCACGGTTCTCTTGCAATGGAAAACCATTTTGAACTGATTGATTGTATAGATATCCAGGGGAGCTAAGTAGACGAGTTTGCAATGTAAACAAACATTGTAGCAAGTCGTTCGTCAATACGCTACCCATACCTTGGATAGTTGAGAAGGACCAGAGTGTTGTTGCAAATTGACAACACTTATAAATGGATTGAATCTGACTCAATATTCCCGCTGATATTTTGATGAATGAGCATGTGAAAAAATTCTAGAAATACATTGCACTAGCATTTTCCCCGCTATTTCAGATGCTTTTTCCAAAATTTGCGTATTTTCATTTGCGTAGAAACTACAGGTGATTGTCCAAAAAAACATTTTTCCCGAATTGCTCTGAATTTTATCGGAAGCTCAAGCTGGCAGAAAGAGCTTAAAAATCAATCTAAGAACATTCAGAGTTAGGATTTTTTGTTTACTTTGAGATGCTTTTTTGAAATCTCCACGAGTGCAATGGGATCAAAGATATGAGCATTTGAAGTTGAGTCTGTAGTCAGCTCACCGTTCGAAAATTTCCGCACGGTAGTGTATATGTAGCAGATTGGTCGATTCAACCCTCTCAGCACCGATGTCCATAATTGTGGACATACAGGGTAATGAACTTTTGGCCATAACCTCTATGTAATGGACGGAAAAGTCTGGGAAAATTCAGGAAATTACTTCAGCATACGAGGCTGAGATTTCCACAAAAACTATCCCGATAACTCTATTTACACGCTCACCTGAGGTAATAAACTTGGAATTTTGGGAATTCGGAATTTCAGCTTTTTCCATCGAATTTTGACCCAAGAAACATTTTTCAACGAAGAAAAAAAATTTTCCCATGAGCCAAATAATTCGGTGCTGGAAGGGTTAAGCATGTTCGTTGGACATGTGACAACTTAGTCGTCTTCTTACACAGCTAACGCGGTACGATTATAGGATCCGTCCCTCGCACGCGCTTCGGCAGCGTCAGCCATAAGCAGCTCGGTTTTCGAAGCGCGAGTTTCCAGCGGTGAAATAGTGTAAGTTTCGAATTCCGTGCGCACGAGATATCCAGAGGCATGGGAGAGCCTCGCGCCGCCTGCAAGCGCTGCGAAACCGCCCAGCCAACCGGAGCGCAGCCCGCAGGAGCGACCAGAGGAGCGAGGAGAGAGGGCAGAACGAGTGCCTCAGCTCTACAGCGCTTCCCCCTCCCGACCAACGCTCGGAGCAGCCGCAGCCTAGGGCTTATAACTGGCCCATCTGGCCCAGTATACGGGAGTCAAGCAGGAGCAGCCAGCAGTGCCATTTCTCACAGTAGGTGCTCTGGCTCACTGCTCTTACACCTTCAGTCGAACAGGAGCTACCAGCAGTGTTGTTTTCTTTGCAGGTGCCCTGGTTCACTCCTCTCATATTCTGCCGAAATGAATGAGTGAGTTCAGCCTCACCACATCTCTCATTCACTCGCCTGTGGGTGTTCGGCAGAAGACAGCAGCTCGATCGGTGCTCCAGCCATTGAGCCGACTCGTCCTACTTGCCGTTCATAACCCGCTCAGAGCGGTGCGCGCAGTTGGTTGAATAGCCGATTGTGCGCGCTCTCTTGCACCTTCGTCATCCGTTCATCACCAGGCTGAAGACAGTCGCTCGACCGGTGTGCGGCCATAGAGGCGACTCGAGTAATCGGTTTCGCAGCCGATAGCTCGCGCTCGGCCTGGCTCGAGCTGCAGCGCATTTCAGCCGGTGCAGTCGGTTTTGCCGCCGATCGCGCCAGTCCGTGTATCGCTCGCCCTTCAATATGTCTCAGAGCTAGCTGCGAGTGACGCAGTTGGTTTAGCAGCCGATAGCGCTCGCTCGTTTTTCAGTCTGGTATAACTCACCGGTTCACCACGGTTACGCCACCGCGCTTCACTCTCTTTGTTTTGCGGTCTCCTCTATGAATTCTTGCAACACGTGTCACGAGGACACTCATTCGAGCTCAGGCATTCTGTCACATGCGTATCTGCGCTTTTTGACCAGATTCTCGTGCAAAATCGTGGCACCGCGTGATTCACGCCGAATCCTAAGCTATAGGCGATTACGCTTGGCTTAAAAATTTGCAAACAGTCAAATAATCGAATATCGAGACATTCGCGCTGTACAAAACGTCACAAATATACACGAAAAATGAAGGTGGTGGGTATTTTCCTTCGAATGTGGATTAGTTACGTGGAGTTTTGATGGATTCATCCTTCCATTTAGAATTTCCATTCCTGATGATTTTAGTGACGAGGTTTCCTCGATGATACATACAAAATATATTATCCTCCGATTCGGGTCGGCCTCTGTCGGGCCCTGGGGACTGATAGATTCCCGAGCGAAGCAAGGGAAGCCAGTCCCCCCGTGACCGGAATGTCCGTGTGAGCCCTGGACTGACATTTTTTTCGTTTCGAGAGCCCCGAATTGGCCCCAGAGGTATCGATTTTCTACCACAGGGATGGAGAAATTTCACCATGGTAGAGATGCATGATCACGGCGCATTGTGATTGTGCCGACTCTCGGGCTTTGCAGAGATTTTTAGGGCGTCCTCCTACCATCTAGTGAGTGTATTGAGACTGAGATTCGATGTATATGCTTTTACATAAGTCATCTTCTGTGTTGGTGTTGTCATACAGGAGGATCAAAGGTACGTGAGCGTGCGGGGTGTCGCAAAAAACTGTGAGAAACGCGTTTAAAGTGATTTTCAGGCTCTCAGAAAGTTTCCTCCGAAATTAAAATTCTGACCATTGTTTTGTAGATAGAAAATATATATTCGCACATTGAGGAAAATTTCCAGCCAATTACCCCCAAACCCGTCAATATGGCGAATTATTCGAAATTCCCAAGATTTTCCTAGATTATGTTTGGCAACCGAAAAATCTGAACAAGTTCCTAGAGGTTTGTCTCTATTGGAACTATTCTTGTGAATTCTCCCAGAACTTTCGGTCCATTGTCGTCTCCGGAATCAATCAAAGACCATCAAACAATTTTTTTGAGGTTATGTCGACCAGGAGTGGCCTAGGAGGCTGAAATATGTTTTGGTTGTATATTTTGTCAATACCTATCGAACGGTATGGGTCACTTGGCCATTATTGACCTGGGCACTTCCGACCCTAATACTCGGCTATTGCCTTTGGGCTCATTTGAGAGGTTTTCAGGTGGAATTTCAAATTTTCTCTCAAATCCGCCGAAGCAAATTGTAGGAATTTGGAATTGATCGATGCAGTAGTGACCAATCGTGAGCATTTCTCGCTCGTGTGGAGATTTGCATCATTGGAATGAATCTATCGGTTATACGAGCCAAGTGTATATTGTCACCGGCAGATGGGATAGCCGATGACCTTCAAGCTGTATCATTATAGCCCCTCGGATTTCGATAAAATGAATCGAATTTTGCCGCCTCAGTCAGTGTTTTCTGACGCCCTTCATTCGGAGCATTTCTTGAGAGAAAGCACAGAGATGAGAAATTCCACCCGAGGTGGGTTTTGATTTCACGACCTCTTTCATGCTAGGAAAGCGCTGTTCCAATGAGCTACTCGAGGTAGCAGGATCAGCCACTTAGGAAGATTGATCTCATCTCTGTTGATATACTCGGATGGTTATTTGGAACCCAAGCCCTTGTCGAATTTGGGATTTATCGATACTGTGGTGACCGATCGTGAGCATTTATCGCTCGTGCGGAAATTTACATGATTGAAATGAATCCATTGGTCACACGAGGGGTTATATGATTCTCCTATCTCTGTCCTTTCTCTCAAAGGTTGCTCCAAGCCGAGGGCGTGATAGAACGCTGATTGGAGCGACGGAATTCGATATATTTTATCGAATTTCGAAGAGCTTTAATAATACAGCTTGAAAGTCATCGGCAGTCCCATCTGCCAGTGACAATATGGATTTGGATCGTAAAATCGATTCATTCATTTCAATAATGCACATTGTAGAAAGTCCAGTAGGAATAGAATTAACCCAGTTTTATAGATTTTTTCATTTAATTCGAAAATTGCACAAGAACTGAGTATTTATGACGTATTTCATGCAAATGAAGCCTGATCCTGAAACTTGCATGAACATACGTCCATGACGTCCTAAATAACAAGGAAAAATTGCTGCATAAGCCGATTGACGCATCTGCGTCGTTTGGTGTACGGTAAAATTTGATGAAGTATGGATTTCGTTGGTGGGACCTACTGCAGTGAACGTGCTGAGCGACAAATTTTGATTGATTGAGATTTGATTTTGAGTATTTCCAGTACGGACAGGAGAGAATTGCTATCAGCAAGTCGGTTGATAAATTGTTGGAATTCGATATCTCATCGAACAACTGCATTTTCTCTGTTTACTCCCAAGTCGCATTCAAATATATCTTAACGATATGTATGATTGAATCACAGTATTTGTATCATCCAGTCAATGAATGATAATCGAAAATCAAACGCCATATACTCCAAGGAGCGCCGCAAAGATCTTTGATGTGGAAAGTCGTAACTTCGGGAACTCTTCGATTCTCACACACATGCACACACATGCGCGCGCGCGCGCGCACACACACACACACACACACACACACACACACACACACACCTCATCACATGTCATTTCAGAAGGAGTTTGTGAGAGGGTGGGGGTGGAATTTAGTTCTAACGGACGTTCATTGTTGGTCTTTTGATAACTCACATCTCCAATATATCCAGCAGCATCTCGTATGTGATTATGAATTGCCCATAGTGAATCTCAAATGGCTTGGTCTTTCTTCCAGTTACCAGCAGCAGATCCATTCCTAGGACGAGTACATCAATCCAATTTTGGTGAGTCGCATGTACAAGTCAAGACCCACACCAAGGAAATCACAGGCAACACCGCTATCTGCGGAATATTTGGGGGTTGCATAGATGCTCCTCGAATGAGTATGGTAGAGTCATTTTCGCGAGACAGAAGACGGGAGGTGGAATTTCCAATATTCATATCATTAACCTCAGGGGACTCCTGGGAGGCAACATAGTACCTCGGAAATTCTCGAAGAGCTCTCTAGAGAACTCTGATGAACTTCTCGGGGTGGCCCTAGGGAACTTCCAAGAAATTGTCGGACCTCCCACTCATGATATCTTGCTACGAATTTCATGGGAACGTTTGATCGGTCGCGGGCCAAGCCCCAACAAATTCCTCGATAGCTCGCAGATAGCTCCCCAGGAATTCTCATTCAGCGAGAGGAGCATAGGTGGAAAGACGAGTTGTCGAATACTTGTTGTTGACTATCATGTATTCGTCAACTCTTTATTTAGCTAAAATTGAGAAAATATTGGAGAAAACCGGGAAAAGGTTGGCAACGGGTGTACTTGACCTCTACATAACTGCCTTCAATCATTTCCAACTATCTCGGAAACCGTATCGATTTGGGCCAAATGAAGAGCTGACGAATACAAATTAGACAATAACAAGTATTCGTCAGCTCTTCTTTTCGCCCAAATCGAAACGGCTTTCGAGAAAGTTGGAAATGAAATTCCACGTACACGGCTCCCGCATCGCCTTAACCACGATCAGTCACTAGCTCCCCTGCCGAAGAAGGTCAATTGATAAATCAATTGACACATCAACTGATTTGTCAATTGATATGTCAACTGATAGATCGATTGATTTGTCAACTGATAGATCGATTGATTTGTCAGGCCAAATCGTCGATCGAAATATCAATCGATTTTTCAATTGGAATAGGGTTAGGGATCCACTTGGATTCGACATGATGGAATAGATGATCGATCGTAGAAGAGTGATTCCGTGGAGAGGTCAAACAGAGCCAAGAAGAAATGATGATCCCAAGTATTACTTCCAAGTGTGATGAGGAGGCCACGTGAAGTTCCGTATATACAGAGCGGGGCGCGGCGTCGCCATCACCCGCAAAATAACTCCAAAAAAATTCCTTTCACTGTGGTTGGTATGAGGCCTGTAACTGTAGGGATTGAGGAGATATATTATGGTTATTTTCGCTTAGAAATTTGTCGACTTCGCATACATACGTTCCATCTCGCATCGCAACTTATTTCCATTTCGCATATCACGCTCCGCGACTTAGATTAGTTTACACTAGATTGCAATGTCGGTAACGGCGCACGCCCATCTTACCATATTCGCTCGCACGAACAGTTATCTGCAATGATTCGGGACTCTCATATATATTAACCGAGGTTGCGAGAAGCATAAGACGCGTTCTTCGAGACTTGGATTAGATCTCCATGACCTCATTCCTGACATAGTGAGATATTCCCTGGATCGGTCGATCAGTTTTAGAGTTGATGAGAGGGTTTAGATATTTTTCAATCGTCAAATCTGATAAAAACGAGATGTTCATCGGCCTCAAGATGCTCAGAGTGCGACCAGGCTTCACCTGGCCGACAAAATTGAACTTGCTGCACTCAGACCGCTAATTTGTATCATTATGAATCAGCGATGGCTGGCTGGCGAACCACCGGAGTGGGGGTACAAAATCCGGAAGAGAAAGAGAGCCCGCCCTCGCGCCCCGACTTGAGCAGACGAGGAGATGAGATTATTTCGATTGTCAACACGCAGAATAGTAGGCAGCGGCATGCGCGGGGCCGTCGCAGCGTGTCTAAATAGTGATGCCACTTGCACTCTCCTGAGCCATGCGCCGCATCGGCTCTTTCACTGCCTCGCATAAGCCACATAAAATATGGACACAGGAGTCTGCCGCGTGTCGGTAACACTCCGATCTCCCGCTCGTCTCCTAGTCTCGTGTCTCGTCCCCTCCGTCCCGCACTATAATCATCCTCTCCCGCCCGCCTCGTCTGCGCTATAGTATACCATCGTGGTGTATATGTGACAAAGTGTGTGACAGAGGGGCTTTTTTGGAGTTTCCGATTCATTCTTGCAATTAGTGAAGGAAACGTATCATTAATCACAAGCTCCAAACTCAAATCTCAAGCCTCTCTCTGGAGAGCCGATGAACGCATGCGACATCCAAGCCTTTGGTATTGAAGGTTGCTGGTGGCTTCGGGGTAGAACTTTTGCTCCGTACGCGAAGGATGGTGAGTTCGAATCTTGGCATGAGGACATTTTTTCACTTCCTCCTCAATTCTGATGTCTTTTCCGATGCTATTCCTATTATTGATTAGTTATTTCTTGAATTTTGGAATCGCGGCATCTTCATTAATTTGACGTTTTTAGGCGTTCCTCTCAATTTTCCACGTTTAGTAGGGCATTGGACGACTCAAACTTATTTTAACCTATTGACTTGAAATTTTATGCATCACCTCATAACCATTACCAATGAGGAGATTATGTTTCGATTCATGTTGAACTTGATGTTGAACCAGAAAAAACTCATAAATTCTTCTATACTCGCAATTTTCGAACATTTCGGAATACAACCTTTTCTCTCTGCACTCTTGAATCTACTATTCGAAAATTCGAGTTGAATTATTCTCGGACTTGTCCCACGTTCTATCGATTGCTTGGTTCAGAATCTTAATTTGATCCAAAATAGCCCTCTTTTCGGCACTTTTTTGCCGGTTCCTTTCATATCTCGTTTGAAGAAAAATGTATCTCCGGGGCTCTTATTTGCTCCTGAAAATGCAGTGGTATTCTCTGAATCGTTCAGATCGGTAGATGACCTCGTCCCAATATCAGAGGAGGTTTCTTTTGATTTTCGGACCAATATCAATGAAGATAATGGATCTGCGAGCCATACAAGGCCGGCAAGTCTCCAAAATCGGGTGCGAAGAATAAATCTCCGGGGCTCCTTTCCGTTCTCAAAAATGCAGTGGAGTTCTTTGAATCGTTTGAATCAATCAATTACCTTCCTGAAATATTAGAGGAGATGTCTATCGATTCTTAGACCGATATCAATGGAATTGATGGATCTGCGAGCCATACAAGGCTCGCAAGTCTCAAAAATTGGGTGCGAAAAATATATCTCCGGGGTTTCTATTCGCTCCCAGAAGTGTAGTGGAGTTTTCTAGATTCTTCCATTAGGGAAATCTACCTCGTCCTATGATCAGAAGAGATGGTTTCTGATTCCCAGACCAATACCAATGAAATTGATGGATCTGCGAGCCATACAAGTTCTGCAAGTCTGAAAAAGCGGGTGTGAAAACTGGATTTCCTGGGCTTCTGTTTGTCCCAAGAATGCAGTGGAATTCTCTAGATTATTTGAATCGGTAGATAACCTTTCCGTCATATCAGAGAAGATGCCTATCAATTTCTAGACCGATGCCAGTAAAATTGATGGATGTGCGAGCCATATAAGGCCAGAAGTCTCAAGAATCGGGTGCGGGAAATGTATCTCCGAGGCTTCTATTGGCTCCCAAAAATGCAGTGAAGTTTTCTAAACCGTTTGAATCAGTAGATCACCTTTCTGTAATATCAGAGAAAATGTCTATTAATCCTCCGACCGATATCAATGAAATTGATGGTTCTGCGAGCCATACAAGATCTGCAAGTCTCAAAAATCGGGTGCGACAACTGGATTTCCTGGGCTTCTATGTGGTCCCGAAAATGCAGTGGAGTATTCTGAATTGTTTGGATCGGAAGATTACCTCTTCGTCATATCAGATAGGTGTCTATTGATTTCCAGACCGATATCAACGAACTTGATGGATCTGTGAGGCATACAACGCCATGCAAGTCTCAAAAATCGGTTGCGGAAGATGTATCTCCGGAGCTTCAATTCGCTCCTAAAAATGCAGTGGTATTCCCTCAATCATCTAAATCGGTAGATTACTTTCCCGTCAGATAAGAAGAGATGTCAATTGACTTCCGGACCAATATAAATGAAATTGATGGATCTGCGAGCCATACAAGGCTTGCGATTCACGGAAATCGGTGGCGAGAACAGGATTCCATGGGCCTTTGTTTGCTCCTAAATATGCAGTGGTATTTCTCAAACTCTTCAAATGGGTATATCACCTCACCATCATATCAGAGAAGTTGTCTGTTGATTCTGAGATTCATTCAATGGAATAAATAGGTCTGCGAGCCATACAAGGCTTGCAAATCACGAAAATCGGGTCTGAGGACTGGATTCCCTCGGCTTCTATTTGCTCCCAAGAATGCAGTGAAGTTTTCTAAATTGTTTGAATCAGTAGATAACGTTTCTGTAATATCAGAATAGATGTCTATCGATTCCCATACCGATAGTCTTGTATGGCTCACAGATCCATCAATTCCATTGACATCGGTCTGGAAACTGGAAGACATCGTCTGTGGTATTGGGGCAGGGTAATTCTCCAATTTGGACGATTCAGAGAATACCACTGCATATTTGGAAGCGAATAGGAGCCTCGAAGATACATTTTTCGCGACCGATTCTTGAGACTTGCAGGCCTTGTATGGCTCGCAGATCCATCGGTCTCATTGATATAGGTCTGGAAATCAATACACATCTTCCCTGATATTACAGAAAGGTGATCTACTTTTCCAAACTATCAAGATAACTCCACTGCATTCTTGTGAGCAAATAAAAGCCCGGGCAATCCAAATCTCTCACCCGATTTTTGAGACTTGCAGGCCTTGTATGGCTTGCAGATCCATCAATTCCATTGATATCGGTCCGGAAATCAATAGACCTCTCCTCTAATATTGGGGCGAGGCCGTCCACCGATTCGAATGATTCAAAAAATACCACTGCATTTTCAGGAGCGAATAGGAGCCCCGGAGATACATTTTTCTCCAAACGAGCTATGAAGAGAACCGGCAAAAAAGTGCCGATAATTGGGCTATTCTGGATCAAATTAAGATTCTGAACCAAACAATCGATAGAACGTGAGAAAAGTCCGAGAATAATCCCTGTCAAATTCTTGAATGGTAGATTCAAGAGTGCAGAGAAAAGAGGTTCTTCCCCGGAATGTTTGAAAATTGGGAGTATAGAAGAATTTACGAGCTTATTCTGGTTCAACATCAAGTTCCACACGAATCAAAATATAATCTGTAGTACATTGAACAATGCGTGCATGAGTAAGATGCAGATTATGCATGCGTGTGTGCGCTAGCAGCCGCCGCGAGGCTCGGAGAGCCGGCAGTATGAAGCCAGTCCTCCACATGTACATAGCTCGTTACAGAATATATCTTTCAAGTTCTTCATCACACTGGACTCCTCAATTATTTATAATCTGCTGATTACGCTCCTGATCGAGCAAGCTCTACGCTACTGTTAAAAGTAGTACATGATTTCCTCATCGGATAATGGTTATGAGTTGATGCATGAAATTCCAAGTCAATAAGTTGAAATATGTTTGAGTTATCCCATGCCCTACTAAATGTGGAAAATTGAAGGGAATCCCTACTCAAAATGCTGACGTCCGGCCGGACGTACAGCCAGACGTCCGGTCGGACATGCGGCCGGACGTTCGGTCGGACATGCGGTTGGTCGTCCGGCTGGACGTAACAGACATGGTCGTTTTACGTACGTCCGGCCGTACGACTGCCGCGATTCCGTCTCATTGCTTGATGGCGAGCATGGACGCAGTTCTCGTGATCGGGTCCCAGGCTGGCTGCTTGCCTCGCCTCCTCGCTGCCATCTGTAGTCTTGCATTTGCGCCGGCATTCGTGCACATCCTGCCTTAACTGCCTCTCGTTGCGCGCATGCACGCGCAAACAGCCACTCTGGGAATGATGTGCGCGTTCATGCAATGGGACGCGAGAGATGCACGACGGACACGAGCGTTGTCGCAAATGCAAGGCTGCAGGTGGCGGCGAGGAGGCGAGGCACGCAGCCGGCCTGAGACCCGATCACGAAGAATTCGTCCATGCTTGCCATCACGAATTGAGACGGAATCGTGGCAGTCCATCCACGAGTGTCGGCGCATGTGCGAGAAGTGTAGCGATCGTCTCTCGTTGCGAAGAGCCGACTCGGGACATGGCCATGGAAAAAATGCATGTATGTATGCATCCGGACGCGATAGGTGGCAGTATGGGCACGAGCGCTAGCGCATGGACACAGCTGCAGATATCGACGTTGAGGCGAGGTGGAGATGTAGCAGCGTAGACTCTGGGACCTGAAAGAGCAGCGGAAAACATCGAAGAGTCACAGGGGTGGCCAGATGATGCATCCATAAATCCTCAATGAGACATCAACTGGGCGACGCGAGTAAGTACCTCCCCCCAAGAAAGTATTTCAATTCTACATTGATTCGATCCATTAACTCTGCAGTTAGATGATTCAAGGCTGTATTCATTCTTATGTAAAATCTTCCAAAACATATAATCGAGTATCTGAAAAATCCATTTGAAAAAAATGACTAAATATATTTCTAAGTGACTTCGTGGAGCATTTGTTGAATCATTTATCTCCATAATCAACCTCGATCTCCCTCCTTGATATTCCTCGTCTTCTCTACTGAGTCGAAATCAGTAATCATGGCCTATTCTATGCGTTCCATATGGGAGATCAGAAAAATCGAGAAACAAGAATGAAAAAAAAACAGAATAAATCAATGAAATAAAAAGTGGAATGAAAATGAAAAAAAAATATTAGAGATTATTTTTATGTGGAACGTCCGACCGGACGTCAGCATCTTCAGTAGGGATGCCTGAAAACGTCAAATTAATAAAGATGCCGAGATCCCAAAATTCAAGAAATAACCAATCAATAATAGGGATAGCATTGGGAAAGAGATAAAAATCTGGAAGAAAGAAAGAAGAATATGTCCTCATGCCGGGATTCGAACTCACCATCCTTCGCTTACGAGGCGGAAGCTCTACCCCTAAGCCACCAGCAACCTCTAATACCAAAGGCTTGGATGTCGCATACGTTCTTCGGCTCCTCAAAGAGGGCCTGAGATTTGAGTTTGGAGCTCGTGATTAATCATACGTTTCCATCACTAATCGCAAGAATGAATGCGAAACTCCTAAAAAACCCCTGTCTAATTAAGGCGTTGTATACTCGGAGCTGCATGGCTGCTATATACACCATGATGCTATACTATAGCGGAGACGAGGCGGGCGGGAGAGGATACGTATAGTGGGGGACGAAAGAGACGAGACACGAGACGAGGAGACAAGCGGGAGAGCGGAGTGTTACCGACACGCGGCAGACTCCTGTGTCCATATTTCATGTGGCTCATGCGAGGCAGCGGAAGAGCCGATGCGAAGCATCTCTCCAGGCCGTGCGCGAGCCGAATCGGACTACGGGGAACGAGGCAACGAGAGAGTCGATGCGGAGCATGGCTCAGGAGAATGCGAGTGGCACAACTACTGATACACGCTGTGACGGCCCCGCGCATGCCGCTGCCTACTATTCTGCGTGTTGACAATCGAAATAATCTCGTCTCCTCGTCTGCTCGAGTCGGAGCGCGAGGGCGGGCTCTCTTTCTCCTCCGGATTTTGTACCCCCACTCCGGCGGTTCGCCAGCCAGCCATCGCTGGTTCATAATGATACAAATTCGCGGTCTGAGTGCAGCAAGTTCAATTCTGTCCGCCAGGTGGAGCCTGGTCGCACTCTGAGCACCTTGAGGCCGATGAACATCTCGTCTGTATCAGATTTGACGATTAAAAGATATCTAAACCCTCTCATCAACTCTAAAACTGATCGACCGATCCTTTGCATATTTCACTATGTCAGGAATTAGGTCAAGGAGATCTGATTCAAGTCTCGATCAACGCGTCTTGTGCTTCTCGCAACCTCGGTTAATATATATAGGAGTTCCGAATCATTGCAGATAACTGTTCGTGCGAGCGAATATGGTAAGATAGACGTGCGCTGTTACTGACATTGCAATCTATGGTAAACTAATCTGAGTTGCGGAGCGTGACATGCGAAATGGAAATAAGTTGCGATGCGAGATAGAACGTATGTATGCGAGGTCGACAAATTTCTGAGCGAAAATAACCATAATATATCTTCTCAATCCCTTCAATTACAGCCCTTATACCAACCACAGTGAAGAGAAATTCTTTGGAGTTATTTTGCGAGTGATGGCGATGCCTCGCCCCGCTCTATAAATACGGAACTTTACGTGGCCTCCTCACCACATTCGGAAGTGATACTTGAGATCATCATTTCTCTTGGCTCTGTTTGACCTTCCCACGGAATCACTCTTCTACCCTCGATCATCTATTCCATCATGTTGAATCCAAGTGGATCCCTAACCCTATTCCAATTGAACAATCGATTGATATTTCGATTGACGAATTGGCCTGACAAATCAATTGATCTATCAGTTGACATATCAATTGACAAATCAGTTGATATATCAATTGATATATCAATTGATATCTCCCGGCCGGGTCTACAACTTGCTTTATAAGGTCAAAATACTCACTGAGGATCCAAAAGCCTGTATCTTACCATGATCAATTATGATTCTGGAACCATCCCCTTCGTCTGATAACGCTCGGGAATTTGATCAAGATAATTGATCGATGAAAAAGAGAGTCAGGTATATCCTTCCTCGTCATTGTCAACGAATTGAAATCGCAGCAAAGGACGCAACTCACCAGGGAGTAGCAAATCAACAATTCATGGGACTCGAGGAAGATTTCTCTTCTGAATTTGGAGCGGTTTGTCCCTGAATCCAAAATTGTTTGGGAAGAATAATCGGATACGGGTCTCTTGTGTTGACGACCAAGGATCGAGTAGAATGAGCGAATTCCCTCCTTCGAGACCAGTGAGACTCATAATTTTAATCGCGTTCTCTCTATCAAATATTCATCCAACCGATCCGGAGATTCTTTGATATCTTCCTCGATGCCTGGAAATAGTGATTTCATACACGAGAAGAACCAAGTCAATCACTGGGAATCGTACGAGTCAATTGAGATGCAAGTGATCCAATAGTTTCCCACGAACGAAGGAGATTCATAGCTCTGATTGAGTGGTGTAGAACAGAAGACTGAGAATCTAGACGATCTCATACAATGTTGCTCCGATCGATCAGGAAATCCGTCAATAACTTGCTCGATGCTCTCTAATTGTCATCTCTCATCTTTGAGAGATCAAACTCATCACTGAGAATTGTGCGAGTAGATTCAACAAGACATGATCGAATCCCCCCCCCCCTCCTTGAGTGAAAGAGATCCATAGCTCTGATCGCTCAGTGTTCATTGAGTAGTGAATGGATGGATCCCAAACCCATGGATATCTCCTTCAACGCCCCTGAGTGGATATTCGTTACAAGAGAGACATCGAGCGCACCACTGGAAATCGTTTGAGTGTATTGAATACTCAAAGATGATACTCTTTCCGAGCCGAGTGGGACCCTTAGCTCTAATTACATGGTATTCATCGAATATCGATCGTATTCATCTCATAACTCATGGAGATTATCTTCGATGCCCTTGAAACGTATTTCTCTATCTCAAAAAATCAAGCCACTCACTGAAGAACGTGTGAGTGGAGAAGAGATTGAGTGCGAACGACTGGAAGCGGATCCTTCCCATCTGAGTCGTTTGCATGCCAAACTTCTTGAACGCGAGATTGGATTGGAGGGTTTCGAGTGAACGTTCTTCAATGGGGGACGAAAGATATAGAGAGATATGATCATACTCCGAGTGCTTTTGCCTCTCCTCGGCAGATCTTACCTCAAGGGGAGGGGGGGGGGG
>JAPYYZ010001902.1:0-14143 GCA_030522705.1 Eretmocerus eremicus | reverse complement strand
TCTCGTCGATTACCCATGGTGGAATTTCGCGTGGACTTCGCGCTCCCGCAACTAAATATCGCGTCAGTGCATTGTTTCTCTGATAAGGTCTCTCTCTAAGAGAGGCTTCAAAATCAATTTCTTCGTGGTCTCTGTCTTGCGTGAATTGGATATTTTGATGTAACATACTCATGCCATTGTTCAAATGTTCTGCTGGTGGCATATCAACGACGTTTTCATAGCTCTGTGAGAGCAATTCGTTCATGATCTCGTCTTCTGGAGGTGACTCATTTGATATGTTTGTCCCTCCTGATAGACCTTTATCTATGATAGGTGTAAAATGCTGACCTCGTAGATAAAGATGTGTATATTTGGGTAAGTTGCTGGCTTTGAAGTGGACATATTGTACCCTGTTTCTGCATTGTAAATGTACGCATATGTTTTCTTCAAATTGTCGCGAAAAAATTAACAGAGTGTCTACATCGCCGTATTGCTCGTCGAAGGCGAGGATATCGATTGCCACTTCTGGAATTGCACATTCTCGTACATGCGGGCTTTCTAATAAACAACGGCGCAGGTCTATGGGTGATATGTCCCATCTATGTAATTTGATCAGCGAGTAAAATAAGCAATTGCCTTTAGGTTCGGCTGGTATATCAAAATCATGTTCGAGAATATTGTTCGGCTGAACGCATTCATTATGTTCTTCGTAATTCCGGAATCTCACCATCGAATAATTCATTAGTTCATCTACCAACATTGAGAACTCGCCGGATTGGCCATGAGTTGAACCTTCCTCTTCCAGTCTGGCTTGATTTAATGAAACTCCTGGCGATCTCAAGGGTGTAGGTGTTCTATCATATATTTGATCGTTTGCTGATTCGTCCAGCCAGAGTGATTGATTCGTTTCCCCCGTGTTCACGTCTTGTTGGTATATTTCCGGCCAAGATTAATTTTCAGTCAGCTGATGATTTGGTCTTTCAATTTCGCTAAGTATTCCTTCCGTTTCCGAAATGAACTGTTGTGATTGTTCTTCGGGAAACTCTTCTACTGTTACTCCCGTTTGCGGTGGTCTTAATCGCTCAAGGCGCACAATGGGCTGGTATTTCGCGCATTCGTATTTGCTCAACTTATCACCCTTTTCATTCTCCACTATTTCTGAGATTGACTTTTCTGAATCAGTTTCCTGCTGAATTGGTCGTTCTGTTATTTACCCATTTTTCCAAATAAGAATTCGCAATCCCGCGTGTCCCTCAATCTCGTCTTCTCTTATCGCCTATGAAAATGGAGAATTACTTCTTTTCTCGATTCGTTCACCCGGCCGACTCACACATTCGGGCGCTGAATTTTCGACGAGTAACGATGTTTCCGGTGAATTTGCATATTGTGTGGATTCAAAAACTCACAAACATAAATTGATTGGGAGTCATACCCGAATCCATTTTCTCGGCCGATTTTTCTATCGAGGCATCACCAAGGCTCGCATTTGAATTGGACGTGTCATATATCGTGTTCCCATGTGACGCTCTATTCCTCTCTCTGCAAGTGGTGCATTTTTGTCTTTCTCGGATCGTTTGATTAATATGCTTCTTCTCGGTGTACTAGTAATCTCTATTCCTGCCCCCATCACAAATTCATCTCTCAAACGCGGTAACATGTCGGCTCGATTACTAGCTTGACTCACAATAGGCTCCCAGTCAGGGTAGCTATCGAACTCTTTTAGCATTTTCCACGGAGAAAAATGTCTCCCTTTTTGACCTTGAGATTTTTCGGCTCTAATCTTTTGTTCGGCTTTCTGAGTTCCGCTCCATTCTCTGCTACTGTCCACGTCAACTTCTTCCTCCGGGGAAAGATCACTTGAGTCATCTAAATGAATTCTTCTCTTATCCGCGGAATTTCCGAATTCTTCAACCTCTGAATCGGTCCAATCGATGAAATTTCTTGCTTAACGTTCTTTTAATTCTCGGTGTTGACGTTTTTGACTTCTCGTAACCACCATCACTTGCGCGCTTGGTTTTGTCTTAGAATCCTCCTCATTTGCTGATTCATACAATTCGGCCCGTGAGCGCTCTGGATTTTCTTCACCCTCTTGTGATACCGGATTTCGAGACAATGCGTCCGCGTTTGCATTCTTATTGCCGGGACTGTATATAATATCGAAATCATAACTGCAAAGGCATGCCTTGAGTCTGTTGAATCGCAAATCTGGCTTTTTTATGTTATGATAGTGTTTCAATGGCTCATGATCGGTAACAACAGTGAACTTTTTTCCATACAAAAAATGCCGGAAGGTTTCTACACCATATACAACGGCTGTAAGTTCACGGTCAAAAGTTGAGTAATGATACTATGCGGGTTTTGATGTCCTCGAGGCGTAAACACAGGTTTGTTTTTGCCCTAATTCACCCTGGCTCAGAATTGCCGCAACCGCGTAGTCGCTAGCATCACAAATTGAGAGTAGTTCTCGATTAGGATCCACTCTAGCCATGACCAGTTCGTCGCATAACGCATCGCGTAATTTCTCGAATGCTTTCTGCTGATCTTTCCCCCACTGGGATTTGATATTTTCTCCCAAAAGTAACGTTAGAGGGTGCGCGATGTCAGCAGAACCCTCTACAAAACGGCGATAATACGAGGTGAGCCCCAAGAATTGCTTCACTTTCCTGGACGTATTTGGAAATGGATATTCACGTACCGCTTCTATTTTCTTTGGATCAGGGCGGATTTGACCATTTCCTACTATATGACCGAGTGCGCTCGTTTCTCTTTGAAGGAACTGACATTTACTCGGCTCTATTGTAAGGTTTGCATCATCTAACCTTTTCATAAGGCGCTGGAATCTAATTTTATGTTGAATCAGATTCTCATCAATAAGAATCACGTCATCTAAATATATGAATAGGTCTGTACCATTGAGCCCAGCCAACGCCAGATCCATTAATTTTTCAAACGTACAAGGAGAATTCTTCAACCTCATAGCCATCCTTTTATAGCTAAATAAACCCGTCGGTGACTGAAACGCAGTGAGGTATTTCGAATTTCCATCCATAGGGATTTGATAGAACCCTGATTTCAAATCAATAGCTGTGATATACTTTGCCTTCGCCACACTGTCTATGATGTCTTTTGCGAGAGGTAGAGGGTAACTGTCACTCACTGTTATTTCATTCAATTGCCTAAAATCAGTAACCATGCGCCACCTAACCTTCCCGTTTGCGTCAGGTTTCTTTTTCACTATCCTGAGCATTATTCTAATTTGTGAGGGCTTTTTTTCCCATTTTCTCCCATTCCTTTATTCCCTCCATTTTCTTCTCCCTTTCCTTCATTTTCTCCTCCCTTTCCTCCCAGTTCGGAATTGAACATGGTCGATCTGTGATCGTTGAGATAAAGTTGGAAGCCCTTACCTTTTCTTGTCAGTAGCTTTCATGTTTTTATATTCTTACTATAGAGTATCCTCGACTAGTCACGTCTGTAATGATGATGATATCCTTGTGCAAAGATGTATATATATATATGACTTGATGTACTTTTGCCACGTGCGAATGAATGGTACCTATCTCTTCTCTCCATTTTATGATGGTCAATAAGGGTAATCTGCTCGCAGACGTTGTAACGGGTTGCGCCTCTGGGTTCGGACACAGCACGGCACCGCCTGAACCTCCTCGCTGATTGGGGTAACATGCACCATGTGATAACCGAACCCACCTTGGAATCGCCTGCGCATGACTTCGGGGTGGGAGGAGTGTCGCGCGGTACAGAAGCGTGTCTCTCTGAATCTGCAGCTCTTCTTTTTTCTCTCTAGGTCGTCCGGTGTTGATCACTCTTTAGGTCGTCGATGTTTGCTATGTAGCGCCTCTTGCCTGGCGCAGCAATGCCCGTTCGCGCTCTCCTTTTTGGTTGACCGCCGTCTTGATGAAGTCGGCGATCTTAACCCGCGTCTCTCTACTATGAAGCATAATCTGCACGAGGTTGTCAGGTGTCAGCTTGACCCCGAGCGGATCCATGAGCTCCGCTCTGTCTATACTCGTCTCCCCGCACTGGGGAGCGCGAGCTCCACGTCATCCCAGTCAGACCCACACATCTGGCAGACCGAAGCTGCCTTCTCCTAGAACCGCTCCAGGTACTCCCCAAGGAAGCCTTGCCCGCTCATCGCGTGCATCAGCCGGTAGTCCAATTCTCCATGGGGCCGATCGATCTACCTGGCTATGTTGGGTATAAGTCCGAGCATCCAGAAACTCTTGGTTGAACTGCTCCACTTCTTTTGCCATTCCTTCACTGTCTCCGCCCGTTCAATCTCTCGAATTAGGGCCTTTCGGATTGGGTTCAGTTTCATACCGTCGCTTTTGAGAGCCTCTCGCCTTTCCTATATCCGCCCTCTCTCAGCGACTAGGAGGCGGATTGGTTGAGTACCTGCCAATACGCACGCTGCATTATGGGACATGGTGCAGTAGGCGCTGATCGTCCGTAGCGCAAGACGCCGCTGGACTGGGTCCAGTTCCCCGTCGATTACGGCATTGCTGGCTATTTGGCCCCAGATGGCCGCACCGTAAGGCATGATGGAGTAGCTCACGGTGCTGAGTAACGCTTTTCTATTGGGCTTGGGCCTTCCGATGTTTGGCATCAGCCACTGGAGAGCGCTGCCTACTCCTTCTGCCTTCGGCACAGTCTCCCTTATCTGGGTCTTATAGCTCCACTTGTCGTCGAACCACACCCCAGGTACTTGAGTTCTCTCTTTAGAGGGATCTCGTGCCCGTTGATGGTGGACACAGGCATCTGGAACCCCCACTCTTTGTAACTCATATCCCCTCGCACTTTAGTTCGGCCAGCTCGAGGTGGTTATCGGGGAACCACTGGCCAACGCGGTAGAGTGCCTTGCTGCCAATATACTCGACTACCCACGCGGTTTTGGCGATAACAACTAATGCGGCGTCGTCCGCAAACCCAACCAGTTCCACCCCGTCCGGGAGGTTCAGAGCGAGGAAGTCGTCGCATTGTTAGTTCCACCCAAATGGGCCAGACACAGAGCCTTGGGCTGTGCCCGCAGAAAGTTCCAGCTCAATGCAGCCTTGGTTGGTATCGCAGATGAGCACACGAGCTCGCAGTCCATTGCTGACGACCGCCAGCAAATAGAGTGGTACTCTTTCATCCAGGGACTTGAAGATACGCTCCGAATTTACCGTAACAGACGCGTTTTTCACATCAAGCGCATTGATGGCGCAAAACCCTCCTCCTGGTTGGGGTGCCATCTCCATTGTAGATTGCACTTCATCTTGCACCTACTTGATCGCGTAAAGTGTGCTGCGCCCCTTCCGGAAGCCAAACTGCATCGGAAACACCCCTTCGCTGCGCTCATACTCCTTCTCAGTCGGTTGAGGATCATGCGATCGTGCATCCTCCCCAAATTGTCCAGCATGCTGAGTGGGCGGTTCGACGGAAATTCTTTCGGATCGCCACCAGTCCTTCTCAGGATGAGCACTCTCATCTGTCGTTTCAACGTTCTCGGGAGGACTCCTGCTAGCAAGCATTTGTTGAACACATTCAAGAGGAGAATAGGCCGCACCCTGGTCACAATCTCCAGAGTCTCGTTCGGAATCCCATCGAGGCCAGGCGCCTTGCCGTTTGCAAGTCTTCTCGCGGCTAGCGTGAACTCTCCCTCGTCGGAGAGAGGAACGGTTCCGGAGACTCTAGTGGGGGAAGTATGCCTTGGTTTTCCTGCGCCGAAGATAGCCCTAGCTATTTTCAGCACTGTCACCTCGTTCGTTGGTGCAGATCTACCCTCTCGTGAGCGTAGCTTGCTCATAATTACCCTGTACGGCGTATCCCAGAGGTCCCTGTTGACCATGTTGCACAGATCATCCCAGCATCCCTGCTCACTCTTGCGAATGATGTTTTGGAGCAGTTTTTTTGCCACTTCGTGTGCTCCTTTGTCAGCCTACGCTGACGCGAGTCCACGTTCCCGTGCCCTTTGGGTTTCTCTCCAGTTGGCGTTGGCGTTGCGCCGGGGACTAGCAATTTCCTTGCTCCACCGGTAGACTTGCTTCCTCCTAGGCGTGACGGCATCACGAGCTCGCGTGATGACACTAGTGACGCTGTCTACAATCTCGTCAGGTTAGAGTGCATCCTCAGAATCCAATGCCTCCGAGATCACGGTCTCGTAACGCTCCTTGTCGAGTTCGCTGACTTGCCATGCTGCACACCAGAGGTCGGGCGTTCCTATCACTCCTCCCCTCGTCTATCCTAAAATGGATGTGCTGGTGGTCGCTCAGTGTTCCTGAGTCGAGAACCTCCCACGCCGTAACTCGTCGGAGGAGCCCTGAACTGACAAAGGTCAAGTCTAGCACAGAGAAAGATGAAGTTGCCTCTCGGTGCCATGTCGCTTGTCCCACTTGGTTGAGCAGGACCATGTCAAGCTGAGCCATGGTCATCGCTACTACGATGTCAAGCTCATCCTCAGGTCCTCCGCTCCAGGTCGTCGAATTGGCATTGGAGTCTTCGGCCACTTTTCAGAGCCCCTCCCACTGCTTCACGCTATCCTCGAGCTCTATCAGCTCGCTTCGGAAGTCATTCATAGAAGCGTTGGATGAGTAGTAGCAACTATACAAGCAACGTCGCCGATAACTCTTCGAACGTAGCCACTCCCCCTCGTTAATCTTTCGGCTTCGGTGAACGAGGCATTTCAGATTTGGGCGGCCGCCTCACTTCGCAGGTCTTGTATCGTCCTGGCACTCTCCCGCCTTAGATTCCGCTCCGAGATGATTGAGACGTCCACTCTCAGCCTCGTAGCTTCTGCTTCGAGGTGGTCGTGGGCATCTTTGCTGCTTCGGAGATTTGTCAGCAGGAACTTAACCATTTTCGCGCTCGTTTTGGTACCCGTCTGCTGCTCTCGCATGTTGATACGCAGAGCAGCATTACCTCTCAGACCTATAGTCGCTGTCCACCTGCAGGGTTTCACAGCTGAGGCACTCGGGCTCCTTCATTCCGCAGTTGAGCGCTATATAGCTTCTCTTGCCACAGTCCTAGCATCACTTCAATCGGCGCTCCTGCGGCTCGTCACACCTTGCAGACAAGTGGCTATACTGGAGGCAACTGTAGCACCTCGGGATACAACTTTCCTCGCGAATCCGAGCAATGACGGGATCCACTCGGAATCTCCCCTTGCTCAGCAGGCCCTGTGCTAGCTCCGCAGGGATTGTGATCACCTCCCCCAGTATCCCGGGCGTATGGTTGTCGCAGTGATACTTCCAGCGTGCTCTGCCCCAAGTACCACGACGACAGCTCCATTGACCTCTTGCACTGTGCTGACCTCGTCAATATCAACCACTTACAGCGTGACGATTGAAGTGAGGCGTCACACAGAGGAAAAAAGTATGTCTTCTATGTTCAAACTTCAACACTTCAGGAGTCGAGTTTGACCGACTTCCATTAGCTTGGAAGTCGGTCACTTCTACTGTGATTCAAAATTCATTCAAAAAGGCATTGAGTCGATCTGATCATTTTGAGCCAACTATAATTGTCAACCAACATCCTCCAAAATGGGAGAAACCACAACACGCCAATGCATCCTTCCAGCTGGAGGTAAACACATACACTTATATTCCACAAAATGTATGGTTCACGGTATGGATGACAAAAATGATGTATTCTGAAATATGTTTTTGCATAATCACGTGTCGTTCGAAGATTATGTCAACATCAATGAAGGAGTCGCTGTTTGTTGTGGAGGAAATGAGGTTATCGACAAAGGTAATACTTCGAACAGCGACGATGATGCCGAAAGCGAGATCCAAGCGCCTACTCGATCAGCTGTTCTGGCAGGCCTACAAATAATTCGCGACCATGCTGCTTGTTTTGACGTCTCAATAGATTTTGTCGATCGATTGAAGAAAATATCCTACTAGTTTTGCTCAGCTAATCCGCAAGTTACTTTTCAAAGAACTGTAGATAACTCCCTTGTGAATAACGGATCTGAGTTATTCATTTCCTAGCTAATTTTGTTCATGAGTGATTTCGTTCATGAGTATTCACATGAATTGATCTGTATCCCTATCAATGAACGACAGAGTAGCTTCGTACTAATTACTAGGGAATGATTGAGTATTTGAATGAATGTTCCGGAATCACGCAGTAGAGCAATGTTGTTCTCTGATTTTAAACGCGGATTAGCTCACGTTATCAGCATTTTGGGTTAGCACGAGTTATTTTGTATTACAGAGGGGACCTGACTCCCTGCTCAACACGACTGCCTATATAACACGAACAAAATTTTTCCCTCTTCACATTCGTGTTAACGAGGGAAGGCTGTAGCTTATTTGAGTTCTCCTTCTCTTCTATTCCTATTTTCCAATTCTTCCTCGCTGCTAGTACTAGTCCTCCACTCGCTCTCCTGCTTCTCTCTCCTTCCTTCGCATCTTTGGATTCGCAGTTGTACTTCTCCATATTTTTCTCGATCCAGTTCCTCTCTTTTCCCTCACTCCGCGTTTCAGTCAGGCACACTACTTCATGTTCATTCAAAAATGTCCATTCTTCTTTCGACAAACTTTTTGAGCCTGACACGTTTCATGCTATCATTTTGATTCCCCCTCCCTTTTCCTCCCTCTTCCTTCCTTCATTCTCTTTCTGTCTGAGGTGTTTTATTCTCTCTCTCATTCCATTCCCAGATCTCACTATCTATTAGAAGAGTATTGTTTCGGACAGTTGCTTTTTCCCCTCGTGCTATCCCTCTTTTTGCTCTTCCTTTAAGTTCTCTCCTTGTGCGTCTTTCTTCCAGCGTCAGATCTTCGTCAACATATATTTCACTCCCTCTTAGTTTCTTTCCATTTGATATGATTTCTCCGTTCATACTTCCACTTTCACACCTCGCCCTCAGCATGTCCTCCTTTCCTCTTATTTTTCACACTTCCACTATTCCACCCCTAGCTCTGAGGTTACTCTCAATTCAGTTTTCTAGGCTGGCTCTCAGGTCTTCCTCGTCGAGTGACAGGCCCGTCACAATCATTCTATTCCCCCTCGCTCTTTCTCCTCCTTTGTTGGAATCACTTAGATAAGTAGCACCATGAAGTTGAATACCGGAGATTCATATGTTCGTTGAAAACCAAGCTGTTTGATTGGCAACGGCACGGCGACGACTCACTCTGTTGGCAACTGTGATACGAGAAGCATCACCACAATATTGTATTGAATCAACTTGAAGTTATGAGAAGGAATAAATCCAGTTATTGAATCAAGTGAATCTATGTGTCCTGATGCAGCTTATTCTTACAGGTTATCGGCCCCAGCACGCTTCTGCTGCGCTATGCGTAACGAGTTTTCGTTATCTCGGCGAGCGATCCGGCCGCATCCAGGACTGTTATATACGATAACAGCAATTCATTGCAGAGCTGCTTGATTCAAAACTCGAGGTAGGTGATTTTTCAAGTCGTGGAAGTGCGGGTCCGCGCAGTGAGTGTACTCGGTGTTAATGAATCTATCCGTAGAGGTGAAACCTAGGATTCTTGAATGAAATTTGGTCCGTCGGAGCGGCAAGATACACAATTTTGTGGTCGAATTGTGTGAGTGCGCGATATGCTAGGCGCCCATGGGGTCAGACACGAGTCGTTAGTACGGGTGACCGGGGTCTGTGTGTACGACGGGCGCGAGTCTGGGAGTCGAGTCGGTGTTGAGGTTATTACGTTCGGCGCAAACGTGCGCTATCTTGCCGGCCGGCAATGCGGTCCCGACGCGACGTGTCTTTGCGCTGTCTTCCTCTCTCTCTCCGGCGGTGAATACAACCACACGCTTTCAACATCGCTCCGCAATCGAATGACGTTCTCATCATCAAAACGTCATCCCGAGTGACGTTTTTTGCAGATAGGGATTCCTCTCGCAGGCTCATACTTGTGGAGCATCACTGCATGGCTCCGATCCGAGCCGGGGAGGAATAATTTCAATTCTGCGAATCAAGCAACAACACCCGCTTGGTAGTGCTCGGCGCCGAAATTGGGCCTTCTGCGCACGCCCGGCAATCATTAGCCGATCATCAGCCCAACTTTGCGCGTTGTCTGCTCAGCTGACACCTATCTGCCGTCTGCTACATGATGAGCGACAACATCTGCCATATCTGCATGACCATCCTGCGCACAGGCTGCAGCGAACAATGCGACGACTGCAAGCGCTTCATCCATGCAAAGTGCTCAAAAACCTCACGAAGCACTGCGTCATCAAAGTGCTTGAGGTGTCATGAGATTAGCGAAGATCAGGGCAAAAAAATATCACCGAGCGTGGCCAAGCAGATGACATCGGCTGCCAGGGAGAGCACAAAGCCCGCCGGAGAGAAAGAGAAAGGGACAGGGAACAGAAGCTCGTGCGCGGGTGTGAGTGTCGCACCTGAAGCGCGATCACGGCTCACTTCTCGTGGCGCGTTCGGGGCAACTCCCCCCGCCCCGCAAGCTCCCTTTTCGAGCCGGAACGCAAAGCTCCCCACCACCGATGGCTCTCTTCCCACCTCCGAGAGCTCGCAGCCAGCGCACGTACGGGGCTTACCAAACGCTGAAACACGTGTGCCTGACAGCGCTGCCATCTTCGGGCACCCTAGATCTCAGCCCACGCAGATTCAAAATCAGCCACTGGAGGTGCGATCAACTGCTGCAACCCAGTCAACGCTCTCGTCAACACCTCTGGAGCGTAGTGCTGGGACGACGCACCAGAACACCAGCGGGATACCAGCGCAGCCGGCTCCTCATCTTCTCAAAGATAAGTGGACCCTAATATCGCAAAGTACTCTAGACTCATCTTTCCAACAACATGACATGACTCAGAAGCAGCTGGACGAAATAAAGTCTCTCTTGAGACGGCATGTCGCTGTTATTCCCTCGTCACCTCCCACGCAAGCAGTGAGTGAGGTGAACGATCAGCTCTTGACGCGAATGTCGTCTCTTGAGCAACTCGTGGAGAGGCGAAGCTCCCAGCTGGAGGAGCTTTGCCTGGATCGTCAGCTGCTTCTTGAGCAAAATTCTCTCATGAGGGATCAGATCTTGAATCTGACTGATTTTATGACGAATGTCCAGAGTACTTCGCGAAATTATAAGATGAAGAATAGTAGTAAAAGCTGTGATGCTGAGCATCTACATCAATCTTCGAGTCCGATTAATTCATCTGAAACGGGCGCGTCTGTCTATTTGCACGCTGGGAAGCGGAGCAAAGGTATCAGTGGTGGTGGTCTCGCGTGCTGTGAGATGATTATGAACGGGGCCTTGAAAAAGGACTGCGCTGCCTCAATCGACGAGGTACGCCATATTTGTTTCGCAGTGCTCAAGACCGTTCTCCCCTCGCTGGAGAGGAGGGACATTACTGATATCCAAGTCCTGCGACCCGGGCGCGCGACTGGAAGGGCGCGTTCGGCACGCGACGGGGAATTAGGATCAGCTCCCCGAGTCTCGGCCATTAGCTCACGCGCGTGACCATCTTGCGTAGTCCAGCTCTCCAGTAGCATTCTAGCCAGGGATGTGATGAGGGCGAAGCGCTCGATCACTCATAATTATTTTACTGCTTATAACCTCGAGCCCACTCTGCTTGACTCAGATGCAAAAACCCATGTGCCAGACCGTAGAATCCACATTAATGAGATGCTCCCCCGCGAGAAATACGAGGGAGCTACACGTTTGAGGCCACTAGCGCGGGGTTTAGGCTCCAAGTACGTCTGGCTTAGCGGTGGACGTTCCTGGGCTAGGCGGAAAAATCGTAATCTTAAGCATGCGTTCGAATCCCTTGCCGAACTGCATGCCATTCAGACGGCGAGCCGGGAGGTCAGGGAACAAACATCTACGTCACTTAACACGACACAGAGCAATTCCACCGCTTCAAATCAGGCTGCAGCTCCGGCAGCAGAAACGGCAAGGACTTCCTGACTAGCTACATCTGCTGGAGGGCCCAGAGGAGGTAGCAGTTCTTCAAAGGCGGGGTTCCTTAATATTAACTCGCTCCAAGATAAGATTGATCAACTCCGCCGGCTTGTTGCTCAAGATCCCTCCTACTACTTCTTGGGGTGGCTGAGTCGTAGCTGGATGAATTCGTTGATGATAATCTCGTTCAGATCCCTGGTTTTTCATTGCCTCGACAAAATCGCAACAGGGGAGGTGGTGGAGTTGCTCTGTATGTGCGCAATCATTTCAGAATGAGAAAATTGACCTCATCTGATACTCTTGGCCCAGGGAAACCCGGCGTGCCTGAATTTCTCTTTCGAAGCGTACAGCAGGGCGGCTCTCCGCCTATATTGATTGAAGTAATTCACAGACCCCCTAAGATTGCCATGTAGAGAGATGATGGGCTATTTGGCTCGTTACGTCGTTTGTGTGGTGATTTTAGTCATAAAATCATGATGGTGGTTCTGAACGCGGATCTGTTGGATGCGACTCATCCTGACACAAAGACACTTACTGCACTGATGGAAGAACTGTCCCTACAGATTGTGCAGCGTGGCCCGACTCACCAACTTGACCCCAGTGTATCTCGTACATGGATTGATCATATGTACATCGACGAGAACGACACCACTACCGACTTCTCTAATAGGTTACTGCCCGGTCTCGGCAAGCACGCGGTCATTGATGTCACCATCAACATCTTCACTTCCGCTTCGCCGAGAAACTCTTTCATTTATAGGGATTTCAGTAACATCAGTCCGGAACGGTTAAATGATCGCTTGGTACGCTGCGACTGGACAGCCCTGGATAATGCTGAAACCAGCTTGGAAGACGCTATAAACTGTCTCAATGACAATTGAGGAAATGTTTTGAATGAATTAGCGCCTGAAAAAACGGTCTGACCCCGTACAGGCGATGCTCCTTGGATTGGTCCTGAGTTGGAAGCGCTCATGAAGGAGCGAGATGCGGCACGTAGGCGCTGGGAGCGAAATCAATGCAATCAGCGCAAGTGTCTCCAGCTTCAAAATGAGTACTTTTGGCTCGGCAAAGAGGTCGACGTGCGCCTAGAGGAGGAGCGTCATTCTTTCCTTCAAAGTCATCTTTCAGACGCCCTAGACCGAAACAAGAACATATGGAAGGAAATGCGCATTTTTGGCCTCTTGCCAAATAGCAAAGAGGAGGAACCCCATGGATTCACACCGGATGAGCTGAACGCTCAGTTTGCGGGGGTCTCCATCTCACCTCACGAGAATATTGGAGAAGCAATGGACGAAATCAACCTTGCCACAGAGGATGGCTTCAAGTTCAAGGCCAAAAATTTCAATGAAGTTGTTCCGGCCGTTGCTAGCTGCTTCAAAATTGACACTTTCCTCGATCATTTGGTGGCGGGGAACGGCGCACGCACACAATTACGTGCATTTAAATCTACTTGCGACGGCTCACCTCGCGAGCACCCGAGCGGCACCGCGCCACTCTCGCCTGATCCGCTGGAGAGGTCAGGAGTGCGCGCCCGCGAATTCCCCCAAATCGATCCGACTCGCCAATTATACCTTTTATTTTGCACCAGTGCACCCTTCTTGTAAAAATACTAGCTTTCAGTTTAGTGTGTACAGGATAGGTAATAAATGGATAGTGGAAGTGATATCTCTTAGTTCTCATTCATTCACCATTCTCGTTCTGCTTTCGTGTGAGTGCTCAAATTTCACGTTTCAAGGTTTTCCGCGCATCTACGGTCCATTCGCGGAATTTTCAAGTAGAAACCTCGACAAAACTTGGTCCTTCGAGCCGGATACACCGCAGAGAGAGTGGTGATCTCGTGCCGCGAGTGCGCATATAGTGAATCGATCGGACAGTGTATGGACGAGAGACGATCGTGTGATCGCCATTTCAGGTGCGACGGCGAAAACCGTCGCAACCGCGGAATCTCTCGCCGCCGCCTGGACCAGCACGCCTCGAGAACATTCATTCATGATTTCTACTTTTTCTCGAGGTGCTGATCCGGCGGCGGAGATACAGCGGCCGGGAGGCCGGAGACGGCGGCCGAGCGCCTACGCCGGGGCCACCGGGTACACCTCAGCGACGATGCGGCCGCGCGCTCGCCCCGGGTAGGCGTCCCACGTGCAGAGCTCAATCAGCTTGCCGAGGCAGCCCTGGGCGTGCTTCCCAGGGCTGCGGACGACGGATTTCGCGAGGCCCCACCCACGCATCGCCACGAACCACGGCAACAGCCCTCACCCGCGGGCTCGGTGCTGCACCCGTGGGTCGTG
>JAPYYZ010001901.1:0-14148 GCA_030522705.1 Eretmocerus eremicus | reverse complement strand
AAAAATCCCAAAAAATATTTTTTGTTCATTTCCAACCATAACAAAGATCCCTAGTCGTGGAAGAAGTCGATTAAAAAGTATTGGGAAATAACGGACACCCTAATGTTTATATTGGATCCTCAGTAATTCTTCCTGAATTTGAAGGTTCCAAGCTGCGATATCCATTTTGAATCGTCGAAAAAGATCAATCCGCCTCTGAGATAATAGCTAAACGTACAAAAATTACCGGAATTTCCCGTAGTGCGCCGTACAGGATGGTTATGAGAGAGCTACGATCACGAGGGGGTGGATCTGCACCAACGGACAAGGTCACGGTGCTGCGAATAGCTAGGGTTCTCTACCCAGAAGGAGAACCCAGGCTCATTCGCCTCAGTACAGTCTCCAAAACCGTAACTTTTTTTGACGAGGCTGACTCAGGCTAGCAGCGAAAAGACTGGCAAACGGCAAAGCCCCGGAATTTGATGGGATTCCGAACGAGGCTCTGAAGATTGTGAACAGGGTGTGGCCTACTCTGCTGTTGGAGGTATTCAATGAATACCTGCTAGCAGGAGTTTTTCCGAGAACGTGGGAACACCAGAAGCTAGTCCTCTTTCCGAAAGGGAAGAGTGGCGATCCAAAGGAGCCCTCGTCGAACTCGCCGCTCAACATGCTGGACAATCTGGGGAAGATGTACGCCCGCTTGATCCTCAACCGTCTGGAGGAGGAAGACGAACGCAGCAGAGGGATGTCTTCGATGCAGTTTGGCTTCCGAAAGAGGTGCAGCGCACCTGACGCAATCAAGCGCGTGCAAAATAGAGTGCAGTGTACATTGAAGATGCCATCCCGGCCAGGAAGAGAGTTCTGCGCCATCATTGCGCTGGATGTGGTGAACGCGCTCAACACGGCAAGCTGGGAACGAATTTACAAGCCCCTGGATGGAAAAGTACCACCCTACTCGCTTGTGGTCGTAAGCAATGGACTGAGAGATCGTGTACTCATCTGCGATACCGATGAAGGACAAATTGAGCTGGAAGTGTCTGCGGGCATGGACCAAGTCTCTGTCTCTGGCCTCTTTGGATGGAACTCACAGAACGACGACTTCCTCGCGCTGAATCTCCTGGACTGGGTGAAACTGGACGAGTTCATAGACGACGCAGCATTAGATGTTGTCTCCAGAACCGCGTGGGAAGTCGAGTGTATGAGCAACTAGGTAGTCTACCGCGTTGGCCAGTGGTTCCCTGATTATCACCTCGAGCTGGCCAAGGACGAATAAGGAGGGATGTTAGTTAAAAGAAGGAGGAGCTTCCAAATGCCCGTGTTCACCATCAACGAGCATGAGAGCTAGGTCAGGCTGCACTGAAGGGAGACAGGGTGGAAGTGCTCTCCAGCAGCTCATGCCAAACATCGGAGGGCCCGAGCCCATTAGAAAAGCTCTCCTTAGCACCGTGAGCTTCTCCATCATACTCCACGATGCAGCCATCTGGGACAAAATAGCCAGCGATGCCGTGATCGATGGGAAACTAGGCCCAGTCGAGTGGCGCCTCGCGCTCCGGACGATCAGCGCCTACTGCACCGTGTCTTGCGATGCAGCGTGCGTTCTGGCAGGTACTCCATCAATTTGCCTGCTAGTGGCCGAGAAAGAGCGAATATGGGGAAGGCCAGAACCTCTTGAAAGCGACGGTGTAGAGCTGAACCCGACCTGGAAGGCCCTCATCCGAGAGGTTGAATGGACGGAGGTGGTGGAAGAATGGCAGAAGGAGTGGGGGACAGGTCAACTAAGGGTCGCTGGACGCGCGGACTGATCTCCAACATACCTAGGCGGATGGATCGTTCCCATGGGGAGCTGAACTACTGGCTGATGCAGGCGATGAGCAGGCATGTCTGCGTCGGGGCTACCTGGAGCGGTCCGAGGAGAGGGAAACTCCGGTCTGCCAGATGTGTGGGACCGACTGGGATGGCGCAGAGCACGCACTCTTCCAGTGCGAGGAGACAAGTACAGAGAGAGCGGAGCTCATAAATTGGCTCAGGGCTCCGCTAACACCTGAGAACATCGTGCCAACCATGCTTTGCAGTAAAGAAACGTAGGCTGAGATTGCCGACTTCATCAAGACGGCGATCACTCGGGAAGGAGAGCGTGAGTGGTCTGGAGCCAGTCGTTTTGCTCTCTTCCTCTTGTCCACTTCTCCGATGGAGGGACTCGTGCAGCCTCTCTCGTTCTGGCTCCCTTGCCGGGGGTTCTAGGCAGGTTGAGCGAGCCTCGGTCGGGCTAAGAAGGCCACCGCCGCCGCGGCGATTTTCTCGGCTACGTTTTCTATAGCTGGGATGAGCTTGTCGCCAGCCCCGCAGTCTTCTTCCTAGCCTTTTCCCGCCCCTTGCGTAAGGTCACTGCCCATCTCTTGATCTTTTTCGTTGTTCCGTTGGCACTGGCATGCTCTTATCCATCCTTGGTGATACCGTCAAGTGACTTGAGCATTTTCACTTGGAGCTCCTCTCCTCTTCTGAGCTTTGCTGTACTCCGACTATCGCATTTTGAGGTCGGCAGCCTCGATCTCTTCCAACCTTGGGGCACTGGAAAGTACACCGTTTGGCTGTCGCATGCCACTTGCTCTTACTTCGACTTGGTTGTCATAGTCGCCGACATCCACAATTGTTATCAAGTTTTGCTCTCCACACAATATTGGTATTTGGGCGGGACACCCAGGTGGCACTTTTGTTTCGAAGCCTCCCGATTTCGTTGTTCCTTCCGTCATCCTTTGTTTCTTAAGTCTCCCCTCACTCCTGTATATTTGTTCGTGTTGGTGGTTGCAACTATCCGCCCTATCTAGCACTGGTCTTCTGCTACTGAATCCTCCTCTTTGCCAATTAAACCCATAGTCCAGTGGCCTTGGTCGTGCCAACCCCCGCATCCGACAGCATGATCCCCCCGATCATCAACTGGCACTGACTATAGAAGCGGAATATGGGGCATCCCCTCTACCGTTGTGTGAGACAAACTTCCACTCGTGGTTAGTGAGAATCCGACCCTCCCCCTCCCCTCTCCTCAACTACCGGCGGCCCAGAAACAAAGAATTAGTTTCAACGCGATACCCTCCACAGTGGGCTCGGATACAGCAATGAGAGGATCCCCTCCCAGAGGCCATTATACCGGAAGCGTGTGCAGTGTGTGTGGTGTCAATGTGTTGTGCAGCAGCACAGCCTCGGCGGAATCCCAGGAATGAATCGTTGAATGGGCCGTATGCAGACACCAGAAGGCCAACAGCCTTCCGGGGTCGCTCCGTGTCGTCACTTGACTGGTGCAGAGTCTGAACGAACAGACCGCCGCATCTTTCCCGTTCGGTTGCAACTCTCGACATGTACATCTACATCACACCTATCCTCTCATATCATTCTCGGGAATTGCGGTGATGCAAAGTCACGGCGGACAGCAACTCTGCCCCCACGTGTTCCTTCGGGTGATTCACCGGGCAAACCGGATACAGGCGCCGGGAGGATATCCGCCGGTGTGAATCTTTGTCATTGCTTGAGTAGTACAGAGCTCGAGTGAACGAGCCGCTGCGTCTTTGCCGATTGGTGGTAACTCTCGATGTCTCTGACTATGTCTCATTTCGCGCATCCACTCGCATCACCCCCAAAGCCCACCATCCAAGGGGCAACTGCTGTGTAGTGTTGTAGTGTATTGTGTCCTGAGTGTAGTCTCCTTGTGTGCGATGGCTCATTCTCTTTATCAGGCAATACACCAAAATCCTGATGCCCCACTATCCGCAACCTGTGGATGCATCCATTGATTATGGGATGATTTCTCTCCAGAGTCAATACTCGGTTTTGGAACTTTCTCCCTCTTGGCATCCGGCAAACAATGACTAGATTGTGTCTCGAAGAGGCAGTACGTGACTTTTTATTGACACAACGTCTCCAAGCAATTGATATAAATGTTGAATACTGTGCGTCAATTCAAAGTATCAAATACATATTCGATTATTTGCATAAAGGATCGGATAAAGCTTTCTGTGAGTTGAAGAAGATAGATGGGGATAGCAAAAATCAAGAAGTCATAGATGAACTAACAGATTTCATAGAAGGCCGTTACCTGAGTCCAATGGAATGTGCATGACGTCTACAAGAATTTCCCTTATGTGGTAGAAGTCACAGCGTAGAAAGATTAGCTGTACATGTAGAAAATCAACAATCAATTGTATTCAAAGAAAACCAAGAAAGAGAAGCGTTGGAAAGATGGAAAACAACGTTGACTGCTTGGTTCAAATTGAATCAAAAGGACGATTTTGCGAAGAAATTAAAATATATCAATGTACTTAAATAATACAGATTTGATAATGTGAATGAGATTTGGGTGCGTCGCTCGACGAATCAAAGATTTCCGACGATTGGTAGAATAAGCGTTGTATCCCCGGAGGACACTGAACGATTTCTCTTGAAATTGATATTGAACAAAGTGGATCGGTCTGAGAGTTACGAGGACTTGAGAACTTTTGAGAACGTAACTCACAGTACTCACAGAGAAACAGCTAGAGCAATGGGTATTATTGAGGATGCCGAACAAGTTTATAAAATTTTTGGAGAAGCATGTTCCATAATGTTTCTAACCTAGTTGAGGAAATTTTTTTCTTGGTCCATCATGTCAGAGAGTGTACAAGCTAATGAGATTTGGAACAGGTTCAAACCTTTCTTCTCACAAGATTCCCAATATAATTCGGACAATTTAGCTCTTGAGCACATTAGACAAATTCTTGAAACAGAAGATATGTCTCTCGAGAACTATGGTTTACCTCAGCCACAAATAGGTGAGTTAGATCATAAGCTCAGTGTATCGGACATCTCCACGGAAGAATGTGAAGGGAAGTTCGAACATATGCATGATCAATTGGATGGAGACCAAAAATTAATTTCCGATGAATTGACGAATGTGAAACGTGGTGCATATTTCATTGATGGTCCAGGAGGTTCTGGCAAGATTTTTCGTACAAGACTCTGATCTTTTGTTTTTTATCAAAAGGAGTAAAGATCTAATCCATGGCTTGAGCAGGCGAAGCATCAATATTATTACCTGAGGGTGTGACCAGCCATAGACAATTCAGGTTACCTTTAGATTTCGAGGATGTCGAAACAATATTCTTGAAATCAAATGCAGATAGAAGGAAATTAAGAGAGGTCGATGTGATAATTTGGAATGGAGCATCAATGATTCCAAAGAAAACACTGGAGATAGTTGGAAGAACACTACGTGACGTTCGTAACAGTGATCTACATTTTGGAGGGAAATGCATAGTGCTAGGTGGAGATTTCAAGCAGATTCTACCTGTCATGAGAAAATTGCATAGGGCTTCAATCATCAAAGAAACTATCGAATATTCACTTCTGTGGAGTCTTTTCAAAGTGATGAGATTAAGAAAGAATCTGAGAGCGGGAAATGTTGAATTCTCATCTTTTCTACTGAAAATCGGAAAAGGATCGATGAAGCCTTTCATCGTGCCAAAACTTTGGGAATGTGACGATGTTTGTGCGAAAGTTTACGATGATATTGCTGAAGATGATTCAATGCGACGGGTATCCCGTCGCAGCCAACTATAGGTGTAAAACTCACCTCTCACCTACGTCTCGGATCGGCCAACTCGGAAAGGCGCGATCTAATCGTATCAGGTTTCTTCCGAGGTGCCGATCCACACGAGAGGCCAGGAGGCCAGACGCCGACAAAGCGGGCGCGACTGTCAACATCGGGTCAGCTGTGCCGGCCGTGAGGGTGCCGAGAGCGCGGGGCACAGCGCGGACGCCAGCAGACGAGCTGCACGAGTCGGCGAGGGCGCCGAACGCATGGGGCATCGCGTGGGCGCCAGGCGCCGAGGGCGTGGAGATGACGCGAGTCGACCTCGCGTATCCGGGGCAGGGGGATGGAGCGCCGCCGCGGGCCGTGTGTGCCGTGCACTCGGTGCACGGCTCCGTGGTCTATTCGGCACGGCAACACCACACTCGCGAGGTTAGGAGCGAGCGCCTCGTGCTCGCGGCCGGGACACCGCAGTCACACCCGCGTGCACATACACCCCCGCACTCCCGAGCGCCCGGCCGTGCTGCACACAGTCACGACGTGTCCCTGACAGGACTCGGGTGCAGCACCACACGAAACTCGGCCCGGGTGGTCGCAGAACGAGGAGACGCCGACAACACGTGCACCCGGCGAGCAGAAGACTGGCGCTGTTGCCGCGCAACCTGACCTGCGCACGATCAGGCGGACAGTTCAGGCGCTGATCCGGGCAATCCGAGCTTGACGTGAGGGCAACGCCAGCCAACGCCAGACACCTGGACGTCTGCCTCGAGGCGATGGGGTGGTCGCTGACATGCGCACGGGGCGAGATGAGCATACCTATGCATATATAGGTATAGCATAGAGCCAAAAGCATGCAAGGCGCCAAGGTGGGGTAATATGAGTATATGGGCGCCAGATACGTAGCAGAATGCACATGTTGGGCAATATGGGCATATCTATACATATATAGGTATACGGCACTAAGCGTATGCAAGATGCTCCGGTGGAACGAAATAAGCATATAGGCGCCAAAGAGACATAGCAGAATGCATGTATGGAGCAATATGGACATACCTATGCATATATAGGTATGCCATGGCGCCGAGCGTATGCAAGATGCTTCGATGGGGCAGAATGGGCCTCGGGGCACAATGGGCCACAGCAGACGGCGCTGATGGGGTGACATGGGTATGCCTATGTAGATATAGGTATACCGGGGCGCCGAGAACGACAACAGACACCTCCAGCATTCGAAAAAGAACACTGTAGTGTCGATGAGAGCTAGCTGCGCGGAGCCTCCACCACGGCGATCGGGGCTGCGTAGGAGGGATACACACCACGCCTGGTGGAGGCAGGAGCCCGGTAGAGGGGGAATGAGCGCCAGGGCCGTGAATACGAGTAGTAGGCGCTTCGCAGCGATTTTCGAGGGCAGCCTCGGACTTTGCCGGCCATGTTGACGTGATTATTTGAAATCTCGCGCACAGCAGACGCCACAGCAAGGTAGCAGACCGGCCGGAAACCTGCATTGGCCAATCAGACGCGCCGGAGTAGATAGACGAAGACGATGCGGGCGGATGAGGAGTCGACAGACATTTTTCACTTGAGTACCTGACTCGGAGCAAAGCATACGTACCCACGCCTCGTCTATCTGTGCCAAATCGGAGCCACGCGCACCGTGCCCCCAGGAGTCCGGAAGACACCTGGAACCCTACGCCGGACGCCCGAACAGAGACGCCAGCAGTTGAGAGGAGTAATATTGTGAGGGATGAGAGGATGTTCCCAGGAAACGGTGAGTGGTTGATCTCCTAATATTCGCCTCTTGCCACATGTTCATCAGGTGAGCCTCGTGCGAGTGTCGGTTGGGCATCGTCGAGCTCAGGGCGCCTCCGGACTCCAGGGTACATCGGTGCCGTGGCTGCCGTGGCCATAGTGACAGTGCGGAACGCTTGCCCTGGAGGTCTTCAGCCGCGCCGCGTGAGACGCCAAGAACGTAATGAGACGCCAGTGGACGAGATGAGACGCCATAGTTCGTGAGCGCCAAGTGAAAAAGCGGAAAGTGAGGAATAGTGCGGTTGCGAGGACCGTTATACCTCGGAGTATTATACCATTGCGTCGCGAGTTATTATGTGGGTTGGAGACTGCGTAGAGTCATCGTCGAGGCAACCAGGGAGGTACACCTGTTGCGCCGATTCACCGCGTGAACGAGGGAGGGACGCGTGGCCATCTCGGATCAATTCGGAGCATCGTGCTCGTTGGGCGCTCGTAGTCGGCCATTTTCAGGAGAGCTCGTGATGATATTCGAGTTGTGAAGCGCGTTCAATTAATTAAACTTGCGAGTGACGGCGCCGCTAGACGCGATCTGATGATGGTGTTTGCGAGTAATCATGTTATGTGAATGAGAGCCACGTCGTGTACGATATGCATGATTGTGAGTGAATTTTCTTGTATTTTTCGGAAAATAGATAAGGCGCGATAGACGTTGTGACGCCACGGGTATGCGAGATATGTGAATTGATGTACCGTCCGCGCAGGAGGAACGTTTCAGAATATAGTGGCGCCGGTCATGAAAAATACCCTCGAGCCTTTGTTATTGAGTTTAGGGAATCTTTCCCCACCCCTCTGACTCTTCAGGCGCGCAGAGTGGGTGAACGAGAGGAGCAGCAGATCGAACCGTGACGCCGGATCTTGCGCGTGGATCGGTGAGATTCGGTCGAGGTCCTTTAAAGATAGATGAGTTGTTCGTGGTATAAAATACGACGTCACATCAATTAATCGTGTTATCTTAGCTCCTAATGACGAAGATACTCTGAGATTGAATAAAATAATCCTATCTTCCATACCAAGTTCTTCTACAGTGTACTACAGCATCGACTTTGCAACACACAAAGGTGTAGATCGGACTGATGATAATATTCATTCAGATTATCCTATGGAAATATTGAATGATGTACGGGAAGGATTACCACCACATCAGTTGAAGTTGAAAAGAGGTGCTATCGTCATGTTGATAAGAAATTTGAGTGTATTTGATGGTCTATGCAATGGTACAAGATTCAAAGCTCTCAATCTCTATAAATATAACATTGGAACAGAAATGATAACAGGAGATAAAATGGGGAATATAGTTTCCATTCCTAGAATAACTTCGAACACTACGAATTCCTCCCCACCATTCACGTCACATAGGAAACAATTCCCAATAGTTCTTGCTTCTGCAATCACCATTAATAAATCCCAACGTCAGAGCTTTGTTGCTGTTGAATTATACATAAGAAGACCTCTCCCTTCCTATGGGCAGCTGTATGTAGAATTATCAAGATGTACGAATCCTGATAATATACACATAGAAAATGTACTTGGAAACAAGGGAAGGATTGAAAATGTTGTTCGGGAAGAAATCCTCCAAATCTAATGTTGTGTACAGGAGAATAATGTGTTATCGTTAATCGTCCCATGTCCGTGATTCTGAATCAAGATTTCCTAAGGGCACTCCCTTTTTTTGAGGTTACGCCAGTCCTTGTAATTGCGTTTTTGATGGAACAGGACCGTAGAAGTATCTGAACATTTGATCATTAAACATGGAAGAATCATTGCTCAAATTTTCGACAAGATCTTAGTTAGACTAGTTAGACTTAGACAAGATCTTAGAACGAATCAAGTCTTAGTTGATCGCTAATAATTTACGTGGGTGATTTCGAAAAATTGGAGAGTCATCAGGTTTCTAAGGACTTGAATTGATGATGAAGACCATTGATGAATGGATAAAACAGTATAAAAGTATGGGAATCAAGACTGAAGTATTTGAAGAACGCACAATCAAATTCCTGATAGGTGCATCCATTGCTCTTAGATGAGCCATTCGCTTACAATGAATTGCATGACTTTGATTGAATATTATTTAATGAAACTGAATCAACTATTGATCGGAACTATCAATCTTCATACTTTCCATGAAAATTTGATGCGATAGACTTATATCTTCAAATTTGTGAAATTACCTTAATGAATGAATGACGTTTTTAGATATATCAGTCATGATCATGGGAGAAGAGAAGAGAAATTATGGATTCTTCCGAATTTGCTTGATTCTGTTTTACTATCATACAATGAGGAATGATTTCCGCAGTAAAGTACCTGAATCACTTGAATGTGAAAATGTAAATACAATTAGTTGTCCCGATTGTCGTTTAAAGTTTGCTATAATCAAATTCTTGGACGATCATCGTCTTGAACGTCATATCAGTCATAACAAAATGGAGGTGCACTGTTCAGAATGTGGTCTTGCGATGGAGAGAAGACACTGCCAAATACACTTAGACACACATGGGGAAAAGACTAAATATAGATGCACACAAAAAGGTTGTAAACTATCATTCAAAAGGAGGAGTCAGCTAATTCGTCATAAGAAGAGTCATGATGGAACATCTGCACAAATTTGTGGAGATTGTGGGAGACCATCCTATAGATTAGATCATTTAAAAAAACATGAATGTCCAAAAAATGAATGAGTTGCGGGAAAAAGAAGGGAGTTTCCACAAATTTTCCGTAGGTTATAATCAAGATGAATGAGAGAGGTGCAGAGGAATAAGAGAGTATTAATTATGTTAAGAAGAAGTCAAAAAAAGTTCCTTCCACCACGAGTGATTTTTCGTAGTAGATGATTCAAGAAAGTTACTGTACAATCCTTGGTTCATTCGATTCATATTGTGGGATAATAATTGGTTATGTTGAGGAGATTCTGGGACAGGATTCTTTCATGAACGAAGATACAAAGAAGAAATTCAGAGTTTTCAAATTCATTTCCAATAATAATGACGGTTCGCGCTTACAATTCAGCATCTATAATGATGACATTGAGAAGTTCAGAAAATTGGTGAGAATTCATGAGGTAAGAATGATTCTGAATTGTTGTTTCGGAGAATATGAAAATTCATATCAAAATCAACAGAAAATTATGTTGGAGAATTTGTCAGTTCAGAGAGGAAAAGGTTATACAAAAGGAAATGTTGGTTATGAGTTCAAATTATTACATTACTCAACAATAATCGGATTAGGCGTATCCGATCGTCTATCCCATTATAGTAGGACGGGTTATATTTGAATAATTGAGTTATATATCTAATATTCAGCTAACCCAAACCATAGCAGCAGCAATACTTCACGAAACAAAAGTTATCATTGACCTCCCATACTTCCATCCTGCTGCATCTTTTCCACCTGGAACTGCCCCTGGTTCATATCGAATCGTTGAATATGAAGAGTCATTCATTATCATAATCATTATAATTTGAACATAAAGTGGATTCTCATACCACCTTATCCACCGTCCTTGGATGATTGCTTCTTAATCGATTTCATTCGATTCATTCATCTATTCCACATTTTCAATCATTCAAGGACAATTTCCTGAGTACCACTCCTGGCACGTTTCTTTTTTTTCTTCTTCTGCCGACAAAGGATTGATTTTGATGCACTATGAAATTTTCTAAATGAAATTCAATAATCATAGAAAATGAAGACATATCAACACTCGGAAAAGTAGAGGGAAAAAGATCGCCATGAGCCCTATGAAACCCTTAAAAATAAAAATCATCTAATATCAAGTCTGAAAATTCTATCAAACGATAAATGGATCGAAATATCAAAATTTCTCCTAATTTTCGAATGAGAATCGTTCACGTCAATCTCCATTCCATCAGAATGATCAGAACTGAAATTATACTTCTCTCATTTCTCGCTCATGGTGACCCCGATTCGTTTACTTATTCCTACTCTTGTCTACCTGTTGAGAATTACAAAATTAATGACGAAAATTATTCATATAGGAATTATTATCACGTATTACTTCAATCATGAATGTTTCATTTCCACATAGTAACTCATCCATATCCATTTTTTCTTCGTGTATAATTTTTATGTCTTCCATTTTCGAAACTCTCAATAGATAAGTCCGACCTGTTTCACATGAACAAATTACAATTTTTCAATCTCTTCTCTCCAATTTGATGTATTTTCTACTTCTTCCTTATATATGACCATTCTCATGCAGATCACCAACAATTTCCAATTTGCTACCTCTCTCGAAAGATAAAATCTCATTCTCTTTTCCGGTTGGAGAAATGTCCAATTTATGAACTCCATTGGTTTCAACTCCAATATACTCGTTTTCACTCTGTTCACACATTCGACAGAATTCACTTCTCAGGTATCCTTGGATTTCTGTGGAACGTTTCTATATCATTCAGCCATAATGTAGACCCCATGATTCATCAATCACTTTCATTTGACTTGCTTGCTACTAATCTACAAAATCCAAATTCCATCTCAAATACCAGTAACCCACTTATCAATTCTTCCCTTTTTGGTATTCCTTCGAATTCGATTCCATTAGTCTCCTCATTTTTGAGACGATCGAATTCGCCTAATCCGATTATTGTTGAGTGATGTAATAATTTGAACTCATAACCAGCATTTCCTTTTGTATAACCTTTTCCTCTCTGAACTGACAAATTCTCCAACATAATTTTTTGTTGATTTTGATATTGATTTTCATATTCTTTGAAACAACAATTCAGGATCATTCTTACCTCATGAATTTTCACCAATTTTCTGAACTTCTCAATGTCATCATTGTAGATGCTGAATTGTAAGTGTGAACCGTCATTATTATTGAGAATGAATTTAAAAACTCTGAATCCCTTCTTTGTATCTTCGTTCATGAAAGAATCCTGTCCCAGAATCTCCTCAACATAACCGACTATCATCCTACAATATGAATCGAATGAACCAAGGATTGTACAGTAACTTTCTTGAATCATCTACTCATGCTGAAGTATATAGACAAATATCGCTCACGCAGTGTCATCTCCAACCTTCAATTTATTCTTGGAAGAATCATTCGTGGTGGAAGGAACTTTTTTTGACTTCTTCTCAACATAATTAACACTCTCTTGTTTCTCTGCACCTCTCTCATTCATCTTGATTATAACCCACGAAGAATTTGTGAAAACATTCTTCTTTTTCCCCGCAACTCATTCATTTTTTGGACATTCATGTTTTTCTAAATGATCTTATCTATAGAATGGTCTCCCACAATCTTCACAAATTTGTGCAGATGTTTCATCATGACTCTTCTTATGACGAGTTAGCTGACTCCTCTTTTTGAATGATAGTTTACAACCTTTTTGTGTGCATCTATATTTAGTCTTTTCCCCATGTGTGTCAGAGTGTATTTGGCAGTGCCTTTTCTCCTTCGCAAGACAGCATTCTGAACAGTGCACCTTGATTTTGTTATGACAGATATGACGTTCAAGACGATGATCCTCCAAGAATTTCATTGTAGCAAACTTCAAACGACAATCGGGACAACTAATTGTATTCACATTTTCACATTCAAGCGATTCAGGTACTTTACTGCGGAAATTATTTCTCATTCTATAATAGTGAAACAGAATCAAGCGAATTCGGGAGAATTCATAATACCTCTTCTCTTCTCCAATGATCATTACTGATATATCTAAGAACGTCATTCATTCATCAAGGTAATTTCACAAATTTGAAGATATAAGTCTATCGCATCGAATTTTCATAAAAAGTATGAAGATTGATAGTTCCGATCAATAGTTGATTCATGTTTCATTTAATAATATTCAATCAGAGTCATGCAATTCATTGTGAGCGAATGGCTCATCTAAGAGCAATGGATGCACCTATCAGGAATTTGATTATGCGTTCTTCGAATACTCCAATCTTGATTCCCATACTTTTATACTGTTTTATTCATTCATCAATGGTCTTCATCATCAATTCGAGTCCTTAGAAACCTGATGACTCTCCAATTTTTCGAAATCACCCACGTTAATTATTAGCGATCAACTAAGACTTGATTCGTTCTAAGATCTTAACTGAGTCTAACTAGTCTAACTAAGATCTTGTCGGAAATTTCAGCAATGATTCTTCTATGTTTAATGATCAAATGTTTAGATACTTCTACGGTCCTGTTTCATCAAAAACGCAATTACGACGACAGGTTAACCTCAAAAAAAGGGAGTGTCCTTAGAATATCTTGATTCAGAATCACGGACATGAGACGATTAACGATAACACATTATTTTTCTGTACAGAACATCAGATTTGGAAGAGTTCTTCCCGAACAACATTTTCAATTTTTCCCTCGTCTCCAAGTACATTTTCTATGTGTATATTATCAGGATTCGTACATCTTGATAATGCTACATACAGCTGCCCATGGGAAGGGAGAGGTCTTCTTATGTATAATCCAACAACATCAAAGCTCTGACGTTGGGATTCATTGATGGTCATTGCAAAAGCAAGAACTATTAGGAATTTTTTCCTATGTGACGTGAATGGTGGGGAGGAATTTGTAGTGTTCAAAGTTATTCTAGGAATGAAAACTATATTCCCCATTCTATCTCCTGTTATTATTCCTGTTCCAATGTTATATTTATAGAGATTGAGAACTTTCAATCTTGTACCATTGCATAGACCATCAAATACACTCAAATTTCTTATCGACATGACGATAGCACCTCTTTTCAACTCCAACTGATGTGGTGGTAATCCTTCCCGTACATCATTCAATATTTCCATAGGATAATCTGAATGAATATTAT
>JAPYYZ010001900.1:0-14151 GCA_030522705.1 Eretmocerus eremicus | reverse complement strand
CTCTACTTACACGGCTGGTCTGTTATTGGCCAGAAATGGCCCTGAAAACTGAACTTTAAAATTTTCAAAATTACCTGAGATTTCCGGACGTTGCAGTATGAGGTCATATTTCTTGTCACCGAATGAACTATGCACCTGGACCACCAGATAGCCGAAAGGCGACAGAACACCACAGAGACGATCCGCAGCTTCGTAACATCGATACTCACCTTAATGAGAAGAAGGAGAGGATATGATCTCGAACGACAGCTAGACACCCTGTATTATCAAATGGAAGCAGAATACCGTTTGTACATGCAACGTGCCAGTATGGCATCAGTGGAAGAGCTCATGAGAAGGGCTGAAGAAATCGAAGAAAGATTGAGGCAAATCCAGAAAGATTCCAAGGACACCCGGCCACAATACAGAAGTAGCACCATGGCAGTAACCTCAATCTATGACCGACGGTCACATTGTTGGCGTTGCGGCCTGAGGGGCCACGCTAGGATCAACTGCAGAAATGCAGCAAAGAAATTTTGTTCATGGTGCGGCAAGGAAAATGTCTCCGCCCGCGACTGCAAATGTTCAAAACCGGGAAACGACAAGGGGGCCGGAATCCCATCAAGCCGGCTTCAGACGAACCAAGATACTAATTCGAAGCAAGAATAGGGTACCGGAGATTTCTTGCTTGCGTCGATCCAGGATCAGTCCACTCGTTTGTGAATGCAAAAGTAAAAAAGGCTTACGTAGATGAAGAATGGACACACGTGACCGAGCACAGTTCAGCGGGCTTAGCTGATGGGTCGGCGACTATTCTGACAGGGCAAGTAACTGGGATAATAGACATCCTCGGAGCTAAAATTTATCATCCATTCTCTATTATGGCAACCCTCGGTTGTGACATTCTCCTTGGGATGGATATACTGCGCCGGTTGAATATGAAGTTCATTCTGAATGGACAAGAATTAAGCTCAGGATATGGTAAAAGCCCCGATATCTGCACAGTGACGAATTTCAAAGGGCTGGCAGTTTTGCCAGCACAAGAGGAGGAAAGATTGCGAGAAGTCATTGATAAGGAGAAATGCTTATTCGCAGAAGTCAAGGGCGTCACGCCTGTGACTACACATGAAATACGATTGAAAAACGATATACCGATCAAACAACAGCATAGACCATGTAACCCAGCGAAACAGGAGATAATGAATCAAGAACTAGACAAGATGTTGTAAAGTGGAGTAGTACGTCCGTCAAAAAGCCCATGGAGCTCACCAGTAGTGATAGTCAAGAAATAAGATGGCAAACCCCGGTTCTGCATAGATTTAAGGAAGGTCAACGACAACTCGGAGAAAGATGCCTATCCTATTCCCCAAGTGAACGCAACATTAGACAAACTCAGAGAAACGAAATATACTTCTACGATCGACTGAAAAAACGGTTACTGGCAGGTACCGCTGACGAAGGAAAGTTGCGAGCTGACACCTTTTACAGTCCCAGGACGTGGGCTCTTCGAGTTTGTAGTGATGCCTTTTCGGCTACACGCTGCACCATCAACATTTAAACGATTCCTGGACAAGATCATAACACCGGAAATGGCACCTCATGTCCTGGCGTACCTGGACGACATCGCCATCATCTCCGAAACCTTTGAAGAAAACCTAAAATGGCTACGCGAGGTACTGAAAAAGCTCAGGAAAGCTAATCTTGTCGCTAATTGGGATAAATGTGAATTCGCTCGAGAAAACTCGAAGTATCTGAGGCATATAGTCGACAGAAGAGACCTCCGAATTGACCCGGACAAGATAGCGGCAATCAGAACCCTGGAAGTCTCGAAAAACGTCAAAGAACTCAGGAGGTTACTGGGCCTAACATCATGGTACCGACGCGTCATCAGGGATGCGTCTACGCTGTCTACCCCACTAAACAAACTGCTGAAGAGAAAAACCAAGTTTGCGTGGGGGATAGAACCACAAAAGGCTTTTGACAAACTGAAAGACCAGATGTCTAACGCACCAGTTTTGGCATGCTCCGACTGGACGCAGGAATTCACACTGCAGATTGATGCTAGCACCACCGGACTGGAAGCAGTGTTAACCTAAGGGGAAGGGAAAGATGAGAGAGTGATAGCGTACGCTAGCAGGACATTGAAACCAGCGGAACGAAACTATTCGGCAACGGAACTGGAATGCTTGGCCGTGAAATGGGGATATATGAGATATGCGAGACTTCTTAGAAGGGTATCACTTCACTGTGTTAACGGATCATCAATCGCTGAAATGGTTGGACCCCATTGATAATCCGTCTGGATGACTGGTACGTTGGGCTTTGGAACTCAGCCAGTGGGATTTCACGATAAAATATCGCAGAGGAGTGGATAACATTGTAGCAGATGCCCTATCCAGACAACCAATTGAGGTACTCCAGATAAATCACCCGACCAAGTGCAAATGGTACCAGAGCGTATGGGACAGAGTAAACTCCGATCCGGCCAACAACCCCGAGTCCTGCATACGGAATAGACGGCTGTTCAGACACATCCTGCATACATTAGACTCCAACGACAGCGACTACGGCGAGGAGTGGAAAGTATGTGTACCGACAGGAGAGAGAGCGAGAGTTTTTGACGAGTGCCATAACTCCCCTACCGCTGGACACATGGAGGTAGCTAAAACCCTCACAAGAATATCAAGAAATTACTATTGGCCTGGAATACTACGTGAAACAACCAAGTATGTACAGAATTATGAAAGCTGCCAACGTCATAAAGTGAAGCAACAGAAACCACCCGGGCAGATGCATGCGACTAATGTTGAATAACCTTGGGAAATGGTATCAATAGATTTTGTAGGGCCACTCCCGCGCTCGAAGAACATGAATACGCATATAATAGTAATGCAGGATCGGTTCACTAAATGGGTAAAACTGCGGGCACTACGCGCAGGCACAACCACAGCCAGCGTGAAAGCGGTACGGGAACAGATCATATTACGTCACGGCGCACCAAAAGTACTGGTGAGTGACAACGGTAGACAATTCGTGTCTAAAGGATTCCAGGAAATGTTGAAGAAGTATAAGATTACCCAAAGAAGAACGCCAGCATATGCACCCCAATGTAATCTAGTTGAACGCACCAACAAAGTTATCAGAACAATGATAAGGCAGTTCAGCGACACGTCACAGCAGACATGGGACCAACATAGGGCAGGAATCGCATTCGCCTACAATACCGCTCAAGGTGAATCCACCGGATTCTCTCCCGCATACCTGAACTATGGGAGAGAGTTAACCACACCAGGCAGCCTGAGCCAGGAGGTAGGGGGACATAGAGGGGCAGAAAATAGGCATAAGCGATTGCAGGAAGCTCTAGAATTGGCCAAAGCCAATATGGCGCGTAGTTATACGAAGGAAAGCCATAATTATAACCTCAGACGCCGTGAATGGAGACAAAAAGTAGGAGATTTAGTGCTAAATAACGTGCACACGCTGTCAGACAAAGCGAAACATTACAACGCAGGTCTCGACAAGGAAGCAGACGGGCCGTACACTGTGATAGAGGGAACGTACCCAGTTATATTCGACCTGGCAGATTCAGATAACAAGAGATTAAATCACGTTTATGTAAAAGATCTTGTCCCGTACCAGAACCAGGAACCCGAGGAGTCAGATAACGACTCCAATACCTAGATGCCTCACCAGCAAACTAGTTCACCAGTACCAGTAAGAGTGAGCAAGCTTCACTCTCCACAAGGAGAGGGGGATGCGACGAGCATCCCTGCACCAAGGCAACCCGCTAAGCGCCGGTGCGCTCGCGCAGTATGTACACCTACACTAAGGCGCCAAACCGGCCAGAGGTTTGAGCAATTGTCCGCCAGAGGGGCACACGTCTACACACAAGGCGCACACCTTGAGGAATGACAAGGGCCGCTCGGTGGCCCCACAGTCAGTCGACTCTAAGGTCAAGTCTCACTCACCAGCTAGCCTTGGGTGCACCAAGCGCTAGCTCTTTTGATTTCTCTCCGCCCTAGGAGCTCTAGGCCTAGAGAACGGTACACTCTGGGAGCCCCAGAGCCGTACATCGGTACCCGGGAGCTACGGAGACCGACCGCGCCGATTTCCCTTACCCTGAGAGCCACCAGGATGAGGATGAGCCGATGATTCGCCTGCGTAACGCATCCGCATTGCACGACTGGGGCGAGAACATTTATTGGGAGCTCCAATCAATGTATCCGCCAGTAAGTCACTGACTTGTCAACTAGGAGGAGCACTCGTAGTGAACAAGGCCGTTCGTTTAATTATTCCGTTTGATTAATTGTGATAATGATTTGTACACACTGGTTCTTCAAGGGTTACCGCAGTGCATTGTAAAATACCTGTGTATCAATAATCGTGCACACCGCCACCGAGATTGTTCAGAGCACAATTTATGTATATATATTTTGACGTGCGCCTCGCACTCATATTTCAAAAATAAATAAACTATGGCGACTTGTTTCATCCTCCAATGTATGCATGTAAGCGTAAAAACTTTGCAACCGTGAATTCTAAACAAAATACCGGAGCGATGATTCATACCTGCAAAATCGCCGATTCTGCCGAAAGTACCGATCTTGCCGATATTGTTGACTCACTCGGAGTATTAAGCCATTAAGCTTCTCCCGTACTTTCTTTGACATTGTCGATATCGCCGAAATTACCGAATTCGACGATTTTGCCGAAAACACTGATCTTGCGGGAGATCGTAAAGTAATCCGAGCAGTAAGCCATTAGGTTGATCTGCAATTATGCTGAAATCGCCGACAACGCCGAATCCGCCGATTCTGCGATGTCGCGGAACCCGCCGGTATTGCCGAATCTGCCGAAATCGCCGAATCTCGTCTATATAAGTCGGAGCCCTTCTGGCTCATCAGCTCATTCAGCCTCGAACCCTTGTCGTATTCTGTCTCGCCATTCCACACGAACCTCTGGCAGACCGTTACCCTGCCCGACGACCTTCGGCTCGGTCAGCGCGATGGACACGTTCCGCTCGAACCGATCTGTTTAACTTCAGCGTAACCGTCATGAACGAGTTAGTGTGTGTGACTCTTGTTTTTCGAGCATCGGCAGTCGTGGCGCCTTTTTACTTGGTAGCCATTCGTATGGTTTGTATCCCTGTCACCCATCCTCTGTCGATTACCTTCGCGAATGACAGTAGAGTCTGCGCTTGAGTGCTAACGTCTTCCTTAGTGCAAACTTTCCTCAAGATCAAATGGCCGGAGCTACCACTCAGGTGCTCCAATGCCCTTGAGGCAAAGGGGCTCAGCCGGCCTCTGTCAATTTATATTCAATACTATTTCTTTTAAACATATCTTTTTATTGTAACGTTATCTGTTCAATTTGATCCTGACGGATCTTGATCCCCCGGGTCCCCAGAATCCCTCGGTTACAAGTTGTAGAGGTAGGTTGATTCAATGACGAGTCATATTCTCTTCCATACTTTACTCAACGCTTTATTTGCCCTTCAGCCGACACCTCAAACTTAATCATTTTCTCGTTTCATCTTCTTACTCCTCAATTTCTTACTTACAAACGCTTTCATATCAATATTCCTTTTTTGGTCCAAAGTTTTGTTCCTATGTGCCTTACAATCTTTGTAACTTTGATTTATCCTTTCGTTGGTATACTTTTGCAGATTCCGTATTTCCTCATCGATGCCGCTCTCCTCCACCTCTGGCTTCCTTAAGCGTACATGCCATTCAAGAGCTCCTACCCCAGGTGAAGGGCATACATTTCATAATGTAAACCACGAAAGAAACAATCATCCAAGAAGACATATAATTGTGATTCGCTCACTCACTTTTCATTATTTCTTTCTCTTCCGTTGTTATAATGATCCGGTTGGTGCCTTCCTCCGTCGCTTGCCTATTATTTTCGCCACAATTCGACCTCCGGGATTTCTTCCGGTCATCGCCACAGAGCACATACATGAAATTTTTGGCGGAATTTCCCGGGCTCTTACGTAATCCAAGCCAACATATATATTCGCAGGACAAAGTTCGCCCATGGCCAAATTTATGTTCAAGAACCTGGAAATATCATTCGAGAATGAAGTTGGAATATTTGTTGTGATTGGTAGGATGTCAGAGATGCATAGTTATGGTTTCTTTCAAGACATTGATTTGTATCTGTTCCAGTGTTGAGTGTGCCAGGCATTATTCATGGAACCAAACTGATGCTTTACGTAAGCCTGATTATCTTCATTTTACTCAGAAAAAACACTAATTTTCTGCTATATTCTTGTTGGCGTAGCTCACAACTGCTCGAGCGTTAGAGTCTCAAACTCTGGGAACTTCATTTTTCCATAGATAAGAAAATATCTGTAAATTTTCGGTTAAATCTATCACCCGGAGGCTCTGGTGTCTCCTGGTCAGTTGTACTTAATAATAACATTGCGGTCAGCAAACAGTTATCTCATTGACATTGAATGTAGAAAGTATCAGTTGAACCTCACTTGAAAGCCTCCAACGTCCTATTTAAAATTTGAAGGCACTGCTCCGCAAGTAGAGCCCATGCACGATCTCTCTTGCAAAATTGTACAATGATCTACTTTTGATTCGACTTACTTCATCATCTCCGTTGGATATTTCATCCATGAAATCGTCGCCCTTGTTCACCTTCCAATAGATTAGGTCCTCTTTCTTCTCTTTCTTGATCTCAGGTGGTTCTATGGGAACTTCACCTTCGTGTCGTTTGTATTTATCCAACTTATTAGCGTATCCTCTTTTGTCATCAGTTGTCTCTGTTGTCTCTGTATTGGCTGAACATTTTTGAACTTCATCTCCTTTTTGTAGGAATTATTCTCCTTAAATCTCAAATTGTACCAAAAATTTGGAGGATGAAGATAGTACACTGTTCAAGTCGGTGAAATCTTCATGAATAGAATTGGCTACCTGCATTTTTTGACCCCCTCAACAAAAGGTATGGCAAATTAGAGCAAATTCAGCGGAATGAGATGCAATTTAAGGAAAAATTCTCAAAATTCTTCTTCAACTTGTGGAAATTGTTTCAAAGTCGCGTAACTTAAAAAAGACCTGCAGTGGTCGGACCCCGCGTGACGTCATATGGATACAATCATCAGCTGCGACTCCAGTGAACAGATAGTCTGACATGATTTCTTGTAACTGTCAACTTAAATGTTCTTTCAAAATGTGTTTTTTTTGTCAACAATGGATTTGGAGGTTATCATGCCATTCATTCATCTCACTAATACAGTGTAGAATCGAGTTTCAGACCAGTTAATCTCATCCTTGCTTCAGCTGCTTCATGCTCAGATGGTCATGACAACGACGTTTTCACTCAAAAACTCGGGGTTGTTATAAAAAACCATGCCGGACTATCTGTTTACTGTAGTCGCAGCCGACGATTATATCCATATAACGTCACGCGGGGCTCGACCACTGCAAGTCTTTTTCAAATTACGCGACTTTGAAACAATTTGCACAGGTTGAAGAAGAATTTTGAGAATTTCTCCTCAAATTGCATTTTATTCAGCTGAATTTGTTCTATTTCGACATGCCTTTTATTTAGGGGGTCAAAAAAATGCAGGTAGCCAATTGTGAAATACGCACTCCGAGAGTTGATAGGTTCAGATACGATTGAGATAATTGGACTCTGTGAAGATCGGATAATTAAAGATCAGCGGATTTGGAATCAAACCGAGGAAAGTGAGGGATTCGATTATGTTCTTCACATATCTCAAGAACGTAAGAATAGAAAATTCGAAAATTGCCCGCTTGATGGGCTCTCCAAGACAGAGAACTCCGCAAAATTCTGAGAAGCTTCACCGTCTACATCGTGAGATACTATGATCAATTAATATGAGTACTCGGCCAAATTCGTGGAAGAATCTTACTTTCAATTGCCGAAAGATGGCTTGAGCCCTTTGTATCGAGGTTCTCGTCTATCGCGATATCGCTCTGCATTGATTGAAATTCCTGTCACAGACCATTTTAATAGCTCTCAGGCTCAACGGAGGCAGTACTAAAAGAACCCATCTGGAACTACGGATCCCGTAACACGTATCAAAAATACTCGGACATATGAAAGATGGATTGGTGAAGATGAATACGCACATGTCTTTTCCTTGGGCTCGCTAATCGGAACGTAAGAATTTGACAGTGGAACATATTAATTGGAAGAAAACGGGGAATTTGCAATATTACAGAATAAACTGATAATGAGCGAGGTTTGTTATTCCTTTGATGTACAGGGTCACATACTCGACAAAAAATCCTGAGACTTGCTTCGACATCAGGAATGATAAGAATCTCAACTAGTGTTAATGAATGACTCGATCGACCTATCGATGTCAACATTTCAGAAGATCGGTAATTTGTAGTTATTGCTTGTTACAAGTGACGAACACGATATTTCCAAACCCTCCATATTTGCATTTTTTCATGATTCTCATGAACACTTCATGTTCTGACATGCGGGGAATGTCCTTGTAGCACCCAAAAGAGCAGAGAGTGGGATAACTGGGCTCTTGCATACGGCCTCCCAATCCTCATGACATTCCCTCGCTTCCGCGAGTACGCACAGCACTAGGGGCTGTACTGCGAAGCGTTCCACATTCTTATGAGTGACGAGATAACTCACTAGAATCTGATAAGAGCCAACGATCTACTGAATGACCTTGTTGCAAAAACACAGATCTTATATGGAAACAACACAAGGTCCCACGGCTCACATAACGCAGGTCCCGCGATACACCTCTGCGTCCCACTCTGATCCCACGCGGTCCCACGAGGTCCCACGAGGTCCCACGGCTTACATAACGCAGGTCCCATGCTATAACACTGCATCCCACGAGATCCCACGGGGTCCCACGGCTCAGATAACGCAGGTCCCACGCTATACCACTGCATCCCGGGCTGATCCCATGGGGTCCCACGGCTCACATAACGCAGGTCCCACGCTATACCACTGCGTCCCACGCTGATCCCACGCGGTCCCACGAGGTCCCACGAGGTCCCACGGGGTCCCACGGGGTCCCACGGGGTCCCACGAGGTCCCACGGGGTCTCACGGGGTCCCTCGGCTCATATAACACAGGTCCCACGATACACCTCTGCGCCTCACGCTGATCTCACGCGGGCCACGAGGTCCCACGCTGATCTCATGCGGTTCCACGAGGTCCCACGGGGTCTCACGGGGTCCTTCGGCTCACATAACGCAGGTCCCACTATACACCTCTGCGTCCCACGCTTATCCCACACGGTACCACGAGGTCCCATGAGGTCCCAAGGCTCACATAAGGCAGGTACCACGCTATATCACCGTGTCCCACGCCGATCCCACGAGGTCGAATTGCGTTTCACGCGGTCCCACGAGGTTCAACACCATACGAGCAGCTCCCACACGGGATCCCACGCTCATCTTCTTCAGCAGGGGATGAAGAGTCCATCAAAAAATTGAAATCACTTTGTGAAACTACATGCGACATTCTAATGCGTAGTTAGAAATGTCTCATCGCGAATAAAAGGCACGTTCGATTCCTCCCCCTCGAAAATTCTGCTCGGACATTGGGTTCAAGATGGACCGTAGGCCTCGGATTGAAGTATCGCAACGAGCAACATACTAGATAAGTATCCGAGATCTTATCCCAGTGGTTTTAGTATGCTCATGAGGCTATATAACCTCCAATGCTTCTGTTGATTTCTCACTCCATCTACTCATTATTTCATAATTCATCCGAGCGCATCATTCCAGAATTACAAGGAATAATCCTAACATCGGCGTAGTCGCTATTCAGCGCATCAGTCTCGACGTCTCAATGATTCGCGTTCCAGTGCAATATAGAATCGCTACATGTGAGATCAATGAGACCTGATGCTCTGTGTTTTGCAGCTTGACAATGTCGACGCGACGAGGTTGACGGAACTCGGAGAAAGGGCTCTTCGGGACCAAGCTTGTCTCGCGTTCGGGAGCCGTGCTTCCAACTACGTAACTATATCGCCCAAAAGATGCGAGGATGGGCACTGACTTTTTTAGGCTCGCCGAGAGTATACGACCGAGTTGCCGTGGAAAGACCTTCTGCGGCTCAGCCAAAGAGCAAAATTTGCGTTTTAAACATGATCGGTGTCGAGCGAGTCATTTCATTTTCTTGATTTGCCGCGTTGAGTCCGTGTCATGTATCATCGTCGCAACTTATCGAATCAATTAATCAACGGAAGCAATCTATACCAATGGTGAGAGTCGTCGATACGCATTACTGATAAATGTGTCAATTGCAAATAAATGTATCGAATTTCAGGATTGTCTACTGAATTTCTTGTAGACAAATTGTCGATTTCGAAAGATTCTTAACATAACAATGTATTAGCAACGCATTTCTGAGGTTGTGGAACAATTTCTACGCGGGGAATTCCGCAGTTTTGAGCGCCTGCTGGAGCAGGTGCCATGTTTAGGTTATGCATGCCGACGAAGAACTGGGACAGGTGGCGAGAGAGGACGCGACTCGAGGGAAGATCTTCCGTAAGGCGCGCACTGGCAGGTGCTCCAGCATCCGCCACCGCGGTCGCGCGAGCAGCCGCCACCGCGTTTGCTCAAACAGCTGTAAGTGCGCGCCTTACGAAAGATCTTCCGTCGAGTCGCGTCCTCCCTCGCTACTTGTCCGAGGTTTCCTTCCATTTGCATAACCTGAACTTAGCACCTGCTCCAGCAGGCGCTCAGAACTGCGAAAATCGTCGGGTGCGAGGGCACCTGCCAGAGCGCTCGCTGCAGCGCCCGCCGGAGCGCTTGCTCCAGCACCCGCAAATTTTCAGGAGGGCATCGTTTGCTCGCTCATTTAAAATAAGATACAATAAATTTCAGACCTCCCCAGTTGGCCCGGTAATTGTGACAGTCACCGACTACATGGTTAGTCACAGTTTCCGACATCCGTCTCAATCCCATTAACAAACCAGAGATTGATTCGATTTACGATTGTCTTGGTAAATGCAACAAACACCCAGTCAATCAACGCGCGTTAATTTTCCCCATCAATTACTCTTCTCTGTGCATATTATTTCCAGGGTCGTCGAAGAAACTGCACATTAGATTGTGTTTCCCTCTGTAATCCGGGGAACACTCATGGTGCCTCTATTTGCTTGAGATTGCCAATAAACTCACGACATCCATACCAAAATATCCTCTGATCACCAAAATCCATCTTACCACCAAGAAATTTGATTGAGATGTCGATTTAAATGTACAATAGGCCAATAACCCCCAAGGAGCTTTAGAAAGCTCTTCCGAACGGGAAAGCTTTTTGGAAGTTGGCAGGGATCTCCCTGGAGACTGAGCCGCTGCCATCTGAGCAAAAACACTGTACACTTGGATTGGACGGCGGTATCGCGGCCCTCTGTGAGATAGCGGCGCAACAGTGAAGTAAAAATGGTAGAATCGAGTCAGTAGTCTTACCGCGTCGGCGCGGTCAGCGACGTGACGTGCGCGCGAGCAAGAAGAATTAGATGCCGAAGTTGGGTCCGGCCTGTCTCTACGCAAGCAAGCTGAGGAGGCCGCGGCTTACCTCTGGGAAGCGGCTCGCGTCCTCGTAGGCCAAAGATTCCGTGGCTTACATTTTGGTAGATTAAAAATTCTGTACCTTACGTTCTGGTAAACCCAAGATTCCATGGCTTACGTTTGGCTGACGTCAATGTAAAACAGAGAGTTCATGGCTCACTCCTCCCTCAACATTCACACACGTGGGTAGGAATGAAGTATAATGAATAGAATCATATCGGAATCGATACAAAGCTGCTTATGCCGTGTGCTGCGCACGACAGTTGCGGGACAATGATTTGTGTATTTCATTTTCTGGAGTTTGACGAAATCCATCTAATTCGCGCACTAAGAATAACCAGACATAGTTCACGAGCGATTACCGTCTGATATTTTACAGTGTATACTCTTCCAATGGATCATTATAGGGACGGTGACCGCCGGGGCAACCAACGCTTTTGCTCATGTCTCTAAATGATGGATAATAGAACTACGCTACTCTGCTTAGGGTGTAGACGCAGAGCGAATCGCACGACGGACAAGGTTCACTTGTATCTCTTGATCGTTCGCAGCACGTCTTGAACATCTTCGCTAGAACCCAAGTAGATGGGAGATCTCTGGTGAATGCTCGTGGGCACAATGTCCAGAATGTCGATCTCGCCATTCGAAGCGAGCCCTCCCGCTTCCTTCACAATGTATGCCATGGGTATGCACTCGTACAGCAGGCGAAGCTGCGATCAATTGAGGAAAGAGTTTTGAATCGTAGTCGCGCATGACGGGCCTTAGACAAATATCTGTGTTTCGATTACCTTGCCATTGGGGTTGTCCTTCGTCGCGGGGTACATGAAAATCCCTCCGTACTTGATCGTCCGATGGACATCGGCGACCATCGATCCGACGTACCGAGCCCCGTAAGGCTTCCCCGACGCAGGATTCTTTTTCGAGTCAACGTACTCCTTCACGGCTTTGTCCCACGCCCTCTCGTTGCCCTCGTTGATGCTGAAAACGATTGCGAGTTACTTCGGTGTATTGATCAACAACGCGGCAAGCGCAATAATTTGGATTAGTCGAGGGGGAGCGGCCTCATCGCAATACCTGTAGATCTTGCCCCGCGCGGGCACCCTCATGTTCCTCTCGGTGAGGATGAACTCGCCGATGGCCGGGTCGTAGGTGAAGCCGTTGACGCCGCGGCCGATGGACAGGACCATCATGGTGGCCGATCCGTAGAGGGCGTAGCCCGCGGCGACGAGCCTGCTGCCCGGCTGCAGCGCGTCGGCCTCGCTCGGCGGCTGGCCCTCGCGCGGCCTCCTGTAGATCCCGAAGATCGAGCCCACCGAGACGAGGCAGTCGATGTTGGAGGAGCCGTCGAGCGGGTCGAAGCACACTATGTACTTGCCCGCGTTCTCCGAGCCCACCTCGATCGCCGTCGGGTTCTCCTCTGACACGAGTAGGCAGCTCGTGAACGACGACGTCAACATGTTGATGAACAGCTCGTTGCTCAGCACGTCCAGCTTCTTTACCTCTTCGCCCTGCACGTTCGTCGTGCCTGCAATGCCGTACCTGCGCAGCCAAATGAAACACTAATTATCGCCCCGCATTTCGCTCCGCGTGTAGAGTCGATTCTGCCATAACTGTCAAATTCGCTGTGCGGGGTCGGCGTTCATGGAAAACGGGCATGTAGCTTCGGGGTAGCATTTTTCTTCAGTGTATCTATCGGGAAGTATATGGTACAATAGTTTTGGGATCCAAAATCCTTCGACCCTTTGCTCAAGTAAGCTTTTTTCACCCAAAATGTCACTATCGTGGCGCAAAAAACGTGTCCGGACACGCAATGTCCCTATCGTGGCACAAGTGTTTGCCCTATGAACCGAATATAACTAACAACGGACGTGTCTGAAAATTTGTTTCTCAACTCAATATAATTGTAGATTGTATGTCAGGCACGGGCGAATGGATTGATCATCTTTGACACCAATGAGAATTTACTTCATGCCAAAATGTCCGTCTCGTGGCAAGCTGAATCCAAATTGAGTCTCAAGATTTCCTATCATGGGCGATCGGGTCCTCCGTGCTCAAAGTACACTTTTCCATTACATATACCGTGGGGAAAATTTTCCAAATGCTCTTGTTGAGCTGCAGGCCCAATAAATGCGCCACTTATACGGACATCCTCGTTCGGACCTGTTCTTTTTTGCCACGATAGTCACATTTTGGCTACAAAAAGCTCGCTTGAGCAAATGGGCGAAAGATTTTGGATCCCAAAATTATTGTACCATATACTTTTAGAATACATGTAAGAAAAATGCTACCCGGAAGGTAAATGCCTATTTTCCATGAACGCCAATCCCGGACACCGGATTTGACAGTTATGCCAGAATCGACCATATACGCACGTTTATACGACAATTTGGCTTGGCATTCTCTCCCGAGTTTATTTCTTGGATTAATTCAGAGGTAATGGCATTCCCACGGGGCAACCAAATCGTGGGAAAAAAACCGGACAAAATCTATGAATTTACATGAGAAACTTGTGATGTTAGGGGTTGCGCTGGCTGTGTCTCCTCACTAATTCTACGCACCATCATCGCTTTCATACGACAATCAATTTCCTTCCCGATTCAATGAAAGTGTATGGAAAGATCGTGGATTCGTCAAC
>JAPYYZ010001899.1:0-14884 GCA_030522705.1 Eretmocerus eremicus | reverse complement strand
ATGACGAAAAATCTTTGCAAAAACCTGGTAACGCCAGTTTTCTTTTCCCCTTGGTTCTCCAGCATCACTCCACACCATCCAACCAAACCATTTCCCGCGAACCTCTCCGGAAAAATTTCCTCGGGAAACAACTCGGCATTTTCTCACCCCCTATCCATCAAAATTCACACCTTACACGCCCGTATCGTACCCCCTCGCTTTTCTTTTCCCATGCTCTCGTGGATATACACACGCACGTGGCACGGAAAACACGGGAGAAAGTTCGCACTATCGTCCATACACATACTCACCGCAACATTGCCACCATCATATGCCATAGAACCGCGTAATCGTCGTGGCTTTCCTCTCTGGCCGCCGCCGATTTTTGCCATCGCTGCAAATTATTATTGCTTCGCCAGGCCAACATGGCCCGCTACGTGCCTTTGCCTCGGGTGGAATTCGCGAGAAGCCAACTTATATACCGAGAGCGAGGTGCCGCTGTGGAATTCAAGCTTGGTCAGGGAAGACTCGCTGTTTTGCAGTAGAGGCAGCTCTTGTGTGCGGTGTCGTTCATCGCCGTCTGCGCTGCGGATTTTAGAGTGCAGAGGTTTTTGCACACTCGCAACGAGAAATTGGTCCCAGTATGGAGAGGCGAGGGGCTGAAAAATGTTTTGGCGAGCGAGTGTGAAGCAAGTGCAAATAGAGCTGGTTTTTTGTTGCTTGGCAGAGAATTTTCTCATGAAGTTTTAAGAAGTATCGATTAGGATTGTGGGTCGGAATTTATACAGGCTCTTTTGCAACGAGACATTCCGCAAGTCTGAATAAGGATGTTGGATTGTGACTCTAAAAAATTTTATGTATGTTGTGCTGCTCATGAGAATGTCGATTCGCATTCCACAGACATAGCGATATGGCTACTACATTCGTACAGTGGGACTATATGGACACATACATAAAGTATGATCGTTACGTGAGCAATTTGTAGGATTCAACAAAAAAATTTGTGGAGAAACTATGCTTGGTAAGAGTCGTAATACTTCCTCACACGCTTTACCGAAAATTACTCTTTGAGGTGCACGTGTATGGGCGAGTAATTTGTCATAACGAGATGTGTATTTCAGTCTCTCATTCACTCGTCGTTATTATTCACTTATTGTTATAAATTCTTTTTATCAGTATCCGCAGCAGGTATTGTTGAATCTCGCTTGTTATCCCAGAAAAAAAGAACGAATTGTCATAATTACAGTTCACATCCCAATTCATCGACATGATAATTTGAGGTGAGTGTATTCGTTCTCTTTGGTTGGGGAAACTTCTAGTGTGAATTGGCACTTGGACTCTCTGAATAATATGCCAGAACTACGAGATGAAAATTTCCATACGAAACCATGCATACTAGGCGTTTCGATATTTTCTAATTCTCAATGAGCTATACTCACGAAAATCTCTATGCACGAATTAAGTGAGCAATCGCATGTTGAAACGCATCAGCTATGACTTTCACCACCGTCCCACCAAAGACAGCTTTCAATTCCCAATTAAATAGCATCTTTGAGTGATTCTAGACTAGAAGCAACAGATACGAAAATTTTCACCCGAGCAACATCGAATTATTTATTGCTTCTAAATCTCAGTTCTCGAGTATAGTCAAGGGTGGCTGTTCCGGAAAACTCTAAAATCTTTGGAATTCAGGGAATCCAATCCGATAGTCTCTGGAAACTTGGAAATCTCAAGAAATCAAAAAAAAAATGTTGAGATAATCCCTAGACTTTTGAAAATTTTGTGAATCTTTTCGATAGTGCAAAATGAAGATAAAAAAGCTTGCGGAAAGCTCGCTCTTCCTCCTCTCCATAAGCATCGATTTCCTTTCGGAGTCACGGATGACCGAACCCGTTTACATTCGAAACCCGCTGAGCCCCCCCAAACAAACCGATTTTCGTCGATGCCCAAGTACACTCAGGCAGCATGCGCACCAAGTATTCATTGAGCTGTCACCGAAGCGTAAAGAGAGAAGCAACTCGGATGAAAACGAGAGTCGCGCACGCACAGGGGTATAGTCAAGCTCTGATTGGGCTTTTCTCAACGCGCTAATGGATCCGAAATGTGGGTTATCTGCGTTGGCTCGCATCTCGCGTCGCGTTTTCAATATCCGTTTCTCTTTCTTTTCTCTAGTCGGCCGTGTTGAAAATATGCGCCCGATCGATGTGCGATATCGTTGAGCGCAAGTGTCTTGATTACCCTGGGAAGAGGAGATAATCACGGGTTTTTTTTCCTCGCGAGGGAAATCATGGATTCATAGCACTTTCTCCACTCCGAATCGGCTTGACACAGATTTGATCATCATCGCAGGCCCCTGGCGGTAGCCAGCAAAAGTCTTCTCAAGCAATCATGCAATGAGTGCTTTTTGATAGTAGGCTTCTTTCGAGATAGTCGCTCTTGAGACTCGGAAGAAAGCACTGGTATGGAATTAAGCCCTCAAAATGCAATTTAGCTGGTCTCTAAAAGGGTTTTCTAATCACTTGAGAATGAGATGGATTTAATTTGTGGCGGTAATTTTCATCCATCACATCTTTGAATGGAAAAAAGGAGTGAACAAAGAGACGTGTATTTTAGACCGGCTGATTGACGCCTGTGGTTATGCATGATGTATTCCTTCTCTTTCAAGTCGAATATTTCACGAGCTCGTAAAAGCTAAGAATATTTGAATGCTTCTCTTTTCAGTAGCACGTCAATGTTCTTGCCTCAAATATACCGTTTGAATATATTAGGTGCAACATCATAACAGTCAGCCGTTCATGTCTGGCTTTCATCTTCTGCCCTTAAGAATACCAATGTTCTTCCTTTTATATTGTTATTTTAGAGTTTTACAACACAACACTATTACAAAAAACCAGGATCCACTTGAGCCAATATTCATAATCCAATGATTCTGATTCAAATGTATATATTTACTTACTTCTCCTTCAAATTTTCATTTCCGTAACTGTCATGTAAGAATATCCAGTTTCCCGAATCGAGATTTTGAGTATACATCGATCGGTCGCTACCATTTACTTTTTGCACCTAGAAACATAATGAAGAAAGCATGTGAGTCATGAGCGAAAATATCCAATTTGATCAGCTATGGTTAGTTCGTCTCATCCAAACATTTTGAAAATATGATGAAAGAAAATCCTTTATCATCAAGTTATAAATCGATCCAGCTTTGCTTTTTAAGGAAAAAATTGAAATCTGAAGAGCAAGACGTGGCAAGATCAGGTGGTACAGAGTACCTCGCGCTCCTTTGAATATATACTCAAGCATATGATCAAGAAGCAACATCACATTCTGCAGCCTCGGCACATAAGTAGCGCAAAGAGATAGCAAAGTATGTTGTCTGCCTTGAGTACCTGTGTGCCTCCGGGTCTCTCCAAATCACTTTTCGCTCGGCTTTTCTCGTGACTCTGCTCTTAGCAATTTTCTCCGTCCAACGAGCATAGAACCCTCATTTCGAATCACTCAAGCCCAGAGGTATGCATATCGCACGCAAGCTTGATAGAAGAATACACTCGCAGCCTCCCAGATAAATTGAATCGCTTTTGCAGATGTAAAAATACACGTTATATCCAGTGCAACATCTGACTCATACAATACTAGCGAGATTCATCGTTCCTTACATGGTGACATCCGCGATAGACCAGAGACAGACACAGGAATACCAACAAAACGTAATAGCGTCAACTGTTTACGTAGTCAAGACTCATCACGGGCTTTGGTAATAATGTCCATTGTGACTTCAGCACCGACGCTGTAGCAAAGTGGTGGCAACGAATGGCCTTTTGCATAAGATGCCGCCGATGAGTCTTTAATTATGTGGAAGAGAAAGAAGGAAAGCTATTGGGCAATGGCATACAGACGTGCAGTTTGCAACGATACGCCTCCGTCTCGCGTGATTGAATGTGGCGATGACTAAAGGACCCTGCTTCATTGCAAATTTTCTGGGACGAGAAGTCACAGTCTATTCGGCCATGTATGCGGCTCTCTTAGAAAATGTGGTGGCAGTGTAACTTGCAGGCTGTGAAGCTGTTTCGTGAATTTTGGGTTCGTGGCAACAAACTGCGTGTATAGGCACCTTTGTGGAAATATGTATAGTGACATCCTAGTGAAGCGTTATGGGTCTCTTACGAGTTTGCTATACCTGCACATGTAAAAATGTAACCGAGCGATTCGTCATCCGACGCGCTCTAATGCAACTGCGACGCGCCTGCAAAATACACAAACGACGATTGCGACCTCTCGAACTACCTTAACGAGTTTTGCTTCCTTATCTTTCGCTTCGTCATTTGAAGTCGTTGGGCGGGTGTCACAGCTCTAATCCGCTGCTTATCCATCCGAGTCTTCTTCCGGTGTTGTTAAGGAACTTTTATGGTCACAATGCATCACTCTTCTGAGCTGCTGCAAGCAACGAGAAAGACTTTCTTCCTCAACTGTAACGTCATGATGCAGTTGTCATGTCATGATGACATGATTCTTTGAACTGATGACTCGAATGATTATAGGCCTTTATTTTTTCCTATCCAGAGGCTTCTGCTGGTCTGATAATTCCTTAGTTAATCCTGTTAGGAGTGTGCAACGATCGTCTATGTACTACTTCTTCTTCAAAATTGTTGCACATGAGTCAAGAGATCGCTTCCCACTCTGTAATCTGAAAACTCACCTATACATAATGTAATACCAGGTTCTATCCATCAGACTTATGCTCGCGTAGCATTAAATGCAATTTGAAAATCTTAAAATATCTGGTACAATGAATTGATATCACTCTTGTATTCTTACACTATTGTGACTTTATACAAGAGTCTGTTATATTATTTCATTCAGATAATTTGTCCCCCATCCTTCTTCAGATATGCCTCTCGATCTGAATTTTCCAATTTGGCATATCTGCACGACATTCTAACTGATACATCCCGCACAGTTTTGAATTGAATATCAACTGGAGAACTTTCTTGCGATCGCCTCTATACATACTTTAGGCTAAATTTTGTCCGCTATCCTCGCAAACCACTCCAAGCCATATATTACGCAAGCTGCTTATACGGATGAGTTCATCCATCAGTCTGAGTCAAAAGTATCTCTTGTCAGTAGAACGCACAGGTGATTCACTGGCTCACTAGAGAGATAAGACCTTTAAAGCCTGATGAGCTAATTATCAGCCATAGTAGAATAGCGGTCGTTTGGGCATCCCAGCCAGTAACGCCTAAGCGATGAACATATCGTTCCGATGGTCATCCCTGGTTTTATCGCAAACTCGGCTCGCTCACTCTCGAACTGTATAATAAAATGTAGCTGTGCAGTGTGGGAGTCGAACTTGGACGCGCTGGATGTAACGCGGCCTTGGAAGGCGACCCTGCCTCTATGCCACGCGCGCCAGTTTGCTTTAGCTGCTCTCTCATGGTCGTGTACAGTTTGCTTGTCGCTCTACTATACCTGCGCAAATATCTCGCTATACATTGCGATTTCTCGATCTAAAAGGCGCGCGATCTCGATTTGCGAGATCAGTGAGGAGACCTAACTCTTGTGCATCACAAACGCAATTTATCGCAACTACAATGGGTCATAGTTATCGACCGAGCACGCATATCAAGATCAATTGTTTGCAGTCATGTCAGCCAGTAACGGAGAAGGATGGGATCGTACCTTCCTGTATCTCCTGTATCCTGATCCGTGTTGATTGATGCTGGAACGCGTATACACCTTCTGACTGATGTAGGTCTGACTTTCAAATCTGACGACTTGATGGCGCGTCGACGTATACGTTCCCAGTCAGCTATGCCCATTTTCAGCGTATGCAAAGCAATGACTTCCACGATGATTGGCCTGTTTTGTCAGCTTCTGTCTCATCGAGCTAGTCGCAAATGAGGTGAAGGGAACACAGAGAGTATCAGTACAAAGACGTCTCTTTGCGATTAACACACATTCGTCATTGGGTCATTGGACGAATCTGTGTCACCAACAACCAAGCAGAGATGGTTCAAGAGATGGGTTTAACGATACTGCAAATGTGATTCTGTATGACTCTGAGATTGATTGTCGTGGCATGGATTTTCCTTTTAGAATGAATCGCCTTGACCTTGGTGCAAAATATCCTTCCTAAGTTTTCTGGACACTGCCGTGGTTTTTCATTGTAAACGTTACAGAGTTGGAGACTGGGCGATCAAGTCAATCCGGAAGGAGATGCATTCAACAATGTCTCGCTTCTGACTGTTTTGAAAGTTTTCTGGCAAGTTTTGAAAGATTTTTTGTGTGAGTAAGCAAGTGTGTCAATCGACATGGTATGCTTCTTTGTTATGCTTTTGCGATTGCAGGAAACCATAGTCCCGAGATAAAGAATGACTGAGGCGTATCGGTGACTTTTTTAAATTTATCCCCTAAAATGAGTTGTATTTCTGCGGCATGCATTCTCTGCTAAAAAACACTAACATTGTGGCTGCTGTCTGGTAGATAGTTATTCGATTTTTAGTCAACTGAAGAGGAAGATAAATTCTACCTCAATAATTTGCGAGACACCCACATGCTCGTGTAGCGTAAAATGTAACAAAACTTCGTTTTTTCTTCGTGCTATACACTGTGACGAGAGGGTTCCCGTCACATGTAATATTTTACAAGCAATCTTGTGTGTGACTGCGGGCAATAACAACCTGACAAGATCTCGTTGTCAATCATGATGCCAATGGAAGCAAATAACAGCATACCAACATACGTAAACAGATGTTACATGCCAACAAATTCTTCTTCAAACCTTGTTAGCGAAAAGATCAGAAAAGAAATTAAGTTTGTAAACAGAAAAGTCTTGCTACAGTGGGTACTCTATCTTTAGCATTTGAGATCTTTTGGATGAGTTTCGAGAATGCTTTGCCATGATAGTATTCTGAAGCGTGTAAACTTAATTCAGAATGAGATTTTCGAGGTACCTCGATTATAAGCCAACGGAAGAAGTAATGTAAGATCTTACTGCATGCTCTTCATTCCTCCGTGCAACTTTGAAAACTGGTGTGTCATATATACCTGGCATCCATCACTTCATCAACCAAATAGATTAGAAATTCAAATAGCTGTATTTTTTTAAGCTTCTGGTGAATACCATCTTGGAAACAGTTTGGAGGGTGAATATCGGGAAACTTTTGAAAATTGTAAAGACGTGAATATATAATGTCACGCGAATAATTTATCTTGTCACCAAGCTAGAACCAAAAACTATGCAATCATCCGATCTCGTAATTCAATCACATTTTTTTACGCCTGACTTTCATTCAAAATCATATCATGGCAAAATTCTTGTTCCAAATGCGGTGAAAAGGGTTATCAGCATTAATTGGTGCATTTTGCTGGAGATTCTTAAGATACAAGATTCTTTGATAAATCCATCTCATCTGCTATCTCAAGAAGCTGATAGCAATGTCGCAAAAATCTTACTAACCCATTTTATTCAAATTGACCAAGCATGCATTTGATGCTTTTTAGTGTGGGCTCGTATCCTTCTTTCGTCCCGAGCTGCGATTAGCTTGCGAGTGTCGGGAATGGAAAAAAGTCCAGAGCGAGCCGGACTTATGTCGAATTAAGAATCCTTGATGTGCAATGTTCTCCCTCCGTGTGAACGTTTCTCGCCAAAAGGGATATCGAAAAAGGGGAATTATACCCACATATAAGTCACCCAAGTGAAACCGATTCGAGCCTCGGCAGGGGTATACTATTCATGATATTGTTTGGGTATCCTTCCGTGGGGCTCGATTGCGCCTTGAGCCGTAGTCGTGCGACGATCTCGGAGACTCTCATCCTGGCGTGGCCTTTTTCTTTTCCTTTTGGCATTCCTAACCGATCGCGGGCCGAGATCACGATGATCGCGAGGAATGCCCCAGAGCTGCTCCGTAGCTTCTCTTTTCGTTTTTATTTTTCTTCTGGATTTCTTCCTACCTTCTAGAAGCTGTTTTGATAATCTCGTTCAATTCGTGCGCGTTTTTGTGCCCGTTCTTGAGATTATGAGAAAAAGATACACTTGTAGCGGAATCTCTCGAGTTATTCTCCCAATGCAGAGAGCTTCTGCGTCAAGAAAAGATTCACGTGTGAAGATGTTCAGAATTCGTTGGTGGTTCTCATCTTCCATGCTATTATCTGCCCTCTCGCAGGATTCTCAGTTTATGAGAAGATTTTCGATGCCGTCGATGATCTGATTTGAGATACGCGCGCCCTTCTCTCGACCAGATTTTGATCATGCAAAACACTTTGGATTCATCTCAGCTGATCAAAACTGAAACCCAACACATGCCTCCATTTTTATAAAGTTTCTTTGAATATGAGAAGTTACATCTGTTCCAACGGATTTCTTACCTATAACTGAAACTCTTTTCGAAGCAAAATAGACTGCGATGTTTTGGTGATGAAGTAATCTTAATGAGGCATTATTGAGGGGATTGCTTCGAAATCACGCTAGAATATCTGTGATAGCTAGAAGAGCACTACAATAATCTGTAGGGATCGCCCTGGAAGTCTACCAACTAATAAATGGTCCTTGAAAGAATGGATAGTTCTAAGCAAATTTGACCTTATCCAGGAATGGACTTAGATCATTCGATTTCGAAATATTTCAACTTGCAGTGTCCAAGTTAATCGACTGAAGAAGACAGGTTGCTTTACAACAGCGTGTCTTCACAATATGGTTCCGACATGCAATGGTTTTGTCGTGTTTTCAGGAGTCAACAAGCTAGTCTATTGGTACCTGGTCAGCAAAAAAATGATAGTGGTCTCTGCAAAATGGCAGAGCAATCCTCGCGTGCATAAGAAGAACAAATAGCTCTAATTTCTGCATCCAATCATGTACAAGAGTTGTGATTCTCTCAACTTGTCCGCTCGCGCGCTTTAAACTTCGCTACCGCATAAACTCAAACTGTATTCACAATTTCAAAGACTCTCTCTCTCTCGAATCGTTCACAACAGCTAAAAGCACGTGGCGTAACTAATTCGGTAGCAGCAGGCGATACATGTCTAAACTTTCAATTTCGAAGCGTCGTCTGCAGCTGTCCAAGGACTCACTTTCCACTTCGCTCGGCTCCGAAGTGCAAGTGAAAGAGGTATTATTGTATACGCATCGTCAGCTCTGCGGGAGCCTCTTACAATTACATTCCTCTCGCTTCTGAGTGTGCTGCTTCATAGCTGACCACCCGATTGACCACCTTTCTGCCGTAGACCAATTTCGAGGCAGCGATTGCGACGTCAATCAACGCGATTCGTTCTGCTAGCGTGCACATTTTGGAAATTGAAGGGGATTGGTCGTCTCGGTGTGAGATGTTGATAGCTCGTTTTACACGCCAATTATCGTCACTTGTCAACCTGCCTTTTCAAGGATTGTCCGAGTGAGATCGCTTTTGAAGTGTTCTGTCGTGCATGTGTGCTTATTGAGCCTTTTTCGATTACCATGCAGAAGAAGCAAAACTCGAAGAGAATTAACCATCTGTTTTGAATGCACATAAATTACTGTAACGTAGAGCCGGCCTGTACGAAGCTCACTTGAGCGGAGAATATTGAAATCATTGATCGGCAACGTACCATTATTCTGATTGCTCCGAAGCTAATTCCTCGTCAAAGCGCTTCCTCACCTCGATGTTTGACTTCAGTTGACGCGATGATCACGTATAAAGGTGTACAAGCGAAAAGAGCAAAATCAATTTGGACTCATTTCCATTCAAAAAAGTATCAGAACAGTATGCGTATCATCATGAAACGTGTACCATCAAGCTTTCATAGTGCTTGATAACATTTGCAAAGAAATACCATGTAGCACAATTACGTAGTATCAGAGTCTACTTCGATAAATAAAGTAATTCGGTTCAAACGGACTCGAGCTATTTTTGCGAAGACCTTTTACTCGTAGCCGAGGATTGATGATTGCTTGCGACTCAAGCTCTTATCATAACACTTGAAAGATAAAAATCTTGAAATATCGGTCATCGTATTGAATCCAAAACGGAATTCTCCCTTATCACAAATTCCGATTCTATCATCACTGTCCTCACATACTTATTTATTATTTCATTCTTATATTTGCTTCATTCGTTTGCACTTGCACATATCGAGGTACTTTTTCACACATGTTAACCGATTCCATTCACAATATTAACAAGAGATCTGATATCCAATACAATGTTAGCTGTTGAATCTTTGGTGAACTCTTTCGTGCTGCTCCATAACCACAACCTTGAGCACGAGAAACCACACTGTCCTTCTTATAAGACCTCATCCTGGCCTTGTCTCACCATTTCCTGCCATTGAGTTTTTCTTCCGGTTCTTCCTAAAAACGCCTGGCCAACCATTGCAGTTTGAGACCAAAATAATAATATACCACGGTTTTATCTAGCTATAGATTGTCCAGAATCAAAATGTTGACGCCCACGTTTGAAAAAGTGAAAAAAAATTCATCAATGTTCATAATGTGATGGAAATGTTGGATTTAGCTTTTAGTGAAGTGCTCCCATAAAAACCTTGAAGGTGTTATAAAAAGAGGCGAGCAAAAGACGACCATTTCCCGAAAAATGGATCAGCGCTTTTCAATTCTTGACAGCTCATGAATTGATGAAATTTTAGATTCGAACTCTTGCTCTGCAATACGACTTGCTTTTCTCCAAAAGGTTATTCTGCAGGATGCAAACTTTACAAAAAATCTTTGAATGCACTAATTGTAAGTTCAGAGACTTGGGAGCATGTAAAGTCTCCAAAATGATTATTACTGAATTAGTCTCTACTAAATCATCAAAGATTGTCATGAGAGGCAATTTATGGTAGAACAAGCTGATCACAGTTTTTGCCAAAGAATATTGAACTGTCCTAACTCGAGGAATAGCACAAAACGTCAAAAAACAAGTTTATGCAATATCCACTCGTAAGCTACATTGTGTCGACAGCCATACTTACTCGAAGCATCATAAAGCAAACGGTAACCACAAATTCAAGACTGCATGTAATCGAATTACATCCGTACATTATCGTTACACCATTCGAGGAAATTGTGAGAAAGAATCCGGGTAAATGATCTGAGGAGAACAATGTAAAGAATCACGGAAGAAAAAAATGCATAAGCGGATCGATGCACTGAAAATCGATTAAGACTCTACCAAGGCACTCATTGAATCATAATACTCCGATTGAAGAAGAAGCAAGCGTATGGTAATTAGATCCAGACAGAAGGGGCTAGGCGTTGCGAACGGTAAAATAATGAACCAACCTCTCATCATGAGCAGAAAAATCCATCGCGTGAGTTCAATGAAGGCTCTAGACTCTGTTATCATTTGAGTAATGCGTAAAAGTTTAATCGAGCTTCAATCACTTCTAGCAGAAATCGCCTCTCTGTAGAGATTGAAGTTCCGTGCCAGGGATCATCAAAACAATGATCCAAAATTTTTCAGTCCAGTCTGAAGGATCGGTCACCTTAGACTTGGTATATTTTCTAGAAAGGACACCTGTGTAATAACCAATCGTGTGTAACGTAACCTGAAGGAATAGCCGCTTCAAAGTGATAATTTGAAAAATGCTTTTTGCGGTAATGTCACCTGTTGCTGCTGTGAGCAACTGGTCGCTACAGAAATGTCGAGGACGAATCAACAACAGTATAGAGAGTCACTCACACGTGCCGACACTCATACACTGGACTTTTGAACATCGCATACCTGTACGTACGTTCATACGTACACGAGCTTGAGGCAAAATTACATCATTTACCTCGCTGCTCTGAGCAGTGGCGTAACTGAATCGCGTTTGTGCGTCTTTTTTTACTCTTTGTGGAACGGCATGTGTGCGAGAATCGCTATGCGACGCTTCGTATTATTTCGAAAATGAGACGTTGATTCTCTGGAGTTGTCGTCTCTGGTGATGGTAGCACGAGTAGTGACTACGCCGTTTTTCTCATTTTCCGGCTTGTGAGCGCGTAATTGGAATTCCGCGGTTGGATTAGATCGGGTATCCAAAATTCACGGTGGCTGAGCGAGCCAAGTGATTCCTTTTTCATCCGAGTTTTTTCACTTGGAGCGGCAGAACTTGTTTTTCTCGGTCAGGAAATGCTACAATGGGACGAGGCACAAGGTCGCAAAGTAATCGTTTTACATATTGAGATTGGATGAAATTTTCTATCTATTCTATCGGGTGAGATAGGCCATCTGGAATTTGGGTATGGCATCATGACAACATTTAGATTTCGTTCTTGCACATATTGCGATCTGGGAAGAAATTTGAGAGTGATTAGCCTCCATAGCTTAATAATTTATTAGAGTGTTATCGGCACTCCCTTTAGGAGTCTCCAATAGCATTATAATTGTATGAATAAAGGAGTGGAACATCCGAGGATTAATTCATTCATCCTGCGGTATAGCCTTGATGAAATTGTATGTGGTATACCACCTTCTGTGTTATTGTGTGTATTGAGATGAATGCGAATTTTTGCAGTTTTCGCTCTTCTTCAATTGAACCTCAGAAACGCGCTCACTCTTGTGAAGAATTTTCAAGCGCAACCTTGACGATACCAATTTTGAAGACAAGTGTTACATGTAGCATGTTTATCTTTCGCTATGGGGCGCTGTTAAATGATCAAGTTTTGGATGCACATCTGTAAATCTAAAGAAATGAAAATGATGAGATCATTTCTACTTTTGATCAAATAATCTTCAATGTAGAATCCCGCTTTCTGTGTATTACTGAATCTATCAAGAATCGTTCTAGTACATAGCCATTCAAATAGATACGTAGCTAAAGCCACCTCAAGCCAAAATAGATATTCAGGAATTGATTGATCAGAATCCTTTATGCCACCATGAACAATAAATTGCGCCCATAATTTTACGTCAATCAAAGGAAGGGGAATCCAAGTAGAAATTTCTGTCACCACGGAAAAAACTTCTGGAGTCTCCAAGATGCACCAAGTGAATCGGTGACGACTGATCAATTTCAAAAACTTACCGGGCAACCTTTTGATTTTTACGAAGAGATCTGATGATTTTCATTTTGTTATTCCTATCCAATTCTTCATGAAGATTTCCTGACGGTTTGGGAAGAATTACCATGGGACTTAGTCGAGGACTTAGTAATTTATGAAAAATTGTCAGTCTGTGACCATTTTACCTGACGCGCACCGTGTGCATCGCAGAAACGTCTGTGAATATCTCTATTTTTTCTTTGGGTGGTATCCAAGTGGAACCAATACGTACTTCCACCACCACAACTTGAATTATTTTATAAGGAAAGGAACCGAAATCGAGTCGATTGGCTGGTGCACTATTCGAAAATTCCAATAGAATTTATAGTGCAAAATTAGTCAACGAGCCTCCAAAATTACGTGAGAAGATGCAAATCGTGTCAAAGCGTACAATTCATAATCTGTACTTACGCATCGTGAAATCTCACTGGGACAATGACTCGTCCTCTAGAATAGTGCGCTTTATAGAAGACGCAGAGAAGGATTGGAAAGAAAAGCATGATGGCATGCGCGCAGTGCTTGAGGAGGCAAGTGCAGGAATCCGGACCGCACCTCGTTGGGGGAAACAGGCAGTTGTCCAAAAACGCATTTGCGCATCCGTTCATTGGCTGCAAACAATGCGCCACCTGCGAACTCTTGCAGCTCTTTACCTATTTCGCAAATGGCAATAATTGTACAGTATATACCTATATACATAGACACACTCGCGCCTCGCCTAGAAAAGAAGGATGAAAATAGCCGTTCATGAGCGAAAGCGTTTACCTCGTTGCTTGAGTGCATTTAACAGCTCTTTGCACTTGAGAATCGGCGAGCGCGACGTCGATATGATTTTACAGCGTTTTTTCTCCCATGGCGAGCGATAGGCGCATACTTTCGCGTCGCGGTCTATCTGTCGCAATAATCGCGCCAACATTCCCGACCAGTTTGGAATGACGGCGCCTCCGTATGGTGGCTTTTTGTACGAAATGTTGGAGTGATGATTCTCTGATTTGGTGTGCTAATTGCGTGGTACGTTGGGACGAAAAAAGAAACGGTGAAGAAAACTCAACAGTTGGTTCGATTTACGCTTGAAATTCTTTACCCAATATGGATTCAAAAGTCTCGGAGAAAAAATGTGGGTCGGTGTTTTCTAAAAAATACCGTGAATCCTGGATTTGAATTGTCATTGGTGGTTGGAAATTTGATTTAAATTCAATCGATCGACTCACTGTTATACTGGAGCCGCTGGGAATCATGGTTCATGTCCCATTAATATCTCGCAAGTCTAATTTGTCTCATTCTCGACATAAAAACTATTAACGAGCAATATTTTCGACAAAACTCGAGTCCTGATCGATTGAAGAGAGCGAATCGCGGCTATCCGGCAGCACACTTAAATTTTTATTGCCCATAGCATTATTACCGTCCAGCACCTTCAATATCCGCCCCTTTTGGCCCATCGTGTACATTCACGACACTTGATTATCTCTCGCGCCGGATATGCTCCATCTTCGAAATGCACGAAGGCGAGAAGAGAGTCGAGGGGGCAGGACAGAACTCCGAGCTCGTCGCAAGAATTCGAGAGTCGAAGAAAATTCACGCGCTCGCATCGACGATCTGCTAAATGATCGATTGAACCCGGAAAGATGCCCTTGCTCTTCGTTTTTTATGATCATAACAGGGGCCTCAAATTCTGGCTTCAATCTCTCAATCCTATCAATACCTCACCAATCGGCAAATCTCATCAACACTCCCCATACGTTTAAAAATTTACCAGCTCCGGTGCGAACTTTGATTACTAGCTGTTGTAAAAAATCGTATCTCTTCCCCTCAGTCGTGCGAATTACCAAATAAACTTGTACATTTCGCGCACACTGGTACGTAGGGGAATTAACCCTTTTAGCATGAATGTCCATGCACAGTTATGGACAT
>JAPYYZ010001898.1:0-14152 GCA_030522705.1 Eretmocerus eremicus | reverse complement strand
TTTAGAACTCGGCGGAGTATTGACAAATGGCCTTGACTCTCTAATGATAAATTTATTCTCACTATTTTTGCACTCAGGGAGGACAGCTAATCGACCGCATCATAATTTTTTCTCCGAGAATCAGTCACTTTTCTCTGAGCATATCTGCTAGAGCGAATGTTTCAATTCATATCTTTTGTATTTATTGAGGAAGTTTTCTAATCCACGGAATAATCTCTCCGTGATCCTATTTAACTCGTTGCCACCTGAGTGAACTTGGTCTATTACAAGCGCTCGCGCGCAAATCCAAATCATTCGAGAGTCGTCGCGATCCAAACGCACAGTTCCATCTCTTCTGGCGGAAGAACATTCTCAAATTTATAGAATATCGAGCAGTGAAAGCCAAATCATAAACTCGTCCCGTTTCGATTAACATGACGTCGCAACAGTAGATACTTTGGGTATCAAGTATCAAAAAATGGTGCTGTAGTTTGAGAAAGCAAAAGAATCCGATCGAGTCCAATAATCTCTCAAAGCACTGAAAAATACTTTGACAAACTTCAGGGGAAAATCCAATCAAGTCAAACAGCTGCATCCCACATCTTAATCCCACGAAACCCGTGCTCCGACTCCAACGCTCAAAATCACTCGAGACCGCCGAACCCAAGCAGAAAACCCGAAAAGCTTCCCGACTAAATTTCGACCAATCCCCCGAAAGCGCTCGAGCGCGAGTGGTCACGGTCACACAGGGAATACCCCGGAAGGGAATTCGACCGCTTTACCGCTCTCCACGTGATTGTCGGCTTCCCCCGGCCACCGAAGCATCGCCTCACAATCGGACCAACAATCCGGATGCCCTACACTCCCAAACCGACCCTTTCAACTCTTTCGTCCTGCCACCCTCTCTCCTTTCACCCTTCCATTTGTATCCGTGTTGTGCGCGCGCCGATACGTCCTGTTTGACGGATTCCTGTATAACTCCACGTAATTAACAAGAGAGCGAGAGTCGGAGTTTTGCTCCGCGGTTTTCGCTACTATGGAAACAGAGCCGATGCAACTCTCGCTCGATTGCGCTCGTGGTTGCGAGGAAGCCAATCCCGATTCGCCCGACTACCCTCTTGCTCCACACTCGACTCGATAAAGCCCCGAATCCTTTAGCTATACTCTGGAAACTCTACGAGTGGTCGAAGCGGTCTTTTTGTGCCGTCGTTGTTCGCGCGCCGAGAGATGCTGACTCACTGCCTCGCTTTAATGCGACCCGCCCCCGCCGCAAGCTCAGCTTTCGGATTTTCGCGGTCGCTTCGAAATTGATGTTGATTCAGTTCCTGCAGGGGCAGCTGCTACCGTAGCCTTAATTCGTTGCCGTGGTTGGGGATTCTCTTGAGATGCTTTTGTTTTTGGTGGGGAGTTTTTTTATTCGTGGGACGGGGGATTTTGGTACGAGAGCTTGCGCGATCTGGGGCGAGAGATTAATTACTCTTGGAGGCTGGATGATGAATTGGTCATCGCTGTATTGATTCAATTGACCAAGTGCGTCATTGTACTCTTCATCGAGCTTGAGCACTCCAATCACAGCTTCGCCAATTTATTCATTGGGACAGGAGTGAAACGTGTGAAATGAATTGGTTCATCGGATTGGGTATCTCTGTCAATTCCAAACAATCATCGAGTATTTGATGGAAATCATAGTACCTCTTAACGTCACTCTCGTAATTTGCAGATTGCACGGATGACCGAATCTCGTTCGTGTTGATTCAGGTTCCAGTGGCCGTCATCTGAAAGTTTTCAAAAATACAACATGTTCAACGCCGACCATGACCCTCGATCGATGGCTATTTCGAAACACAGAAAATTAGCGGACTACAGCACGGAATAGTCAATACGGAGCTACGAAGCTCCCCTTGTCCGTGACCATTTCCAATATCGTCCACGGCGCTATCCTCAAAGTGAATCCCCATTCGCTCGCGTGAGAAGTATCGCCAGCAAATTACTCTTCGTCGATACCATCAATCTAAAAATAGTGTAGGCATCACGTGACACTCGTAGTACTGTTTGGAGGAAGAAAATTCTTTCGTGGAATGAGAGACTGACAAAACAAATAGAGTTGAGAAGAATAGTTCAACGCCTGACGATCAGAATATTTATTGCTACCATCTATAGATGATAAATACGTTTTGTCTAGTACTCACGCAAACTCATAAGAATATTTGATCGCGCTCGTTTTATCTAATTATCTCAGAGTCATGTTCCTATCGCTCGACAGAATTCAGGAAGCATTTTGGGAGAACTTGGGATTATGACATATGATCTTCATCTCTGATCTTAGAGAGGAATTAATAAGGTTGTATGGGAAGGTTTCGTGATTTATTCATCTCGACAGGTAATTTTGTCATTTTTATATACTAGAATTGAATTTAGCGGGGAAATTACAATAAGCATTTTAGCTCGATATTTTGCTCACTACATGATTCATGGATTTTCCTCACCTTGGCACGGTATCCCTGCATTCCCTTATTCCTTATTCGTCACTTTCGCCGACCAGCTTTTGCAGGATGTGTGAAAATAACTCGAATAAACATACAAATGCCATCATACGTGGTGATGATAAATCTATCCGAAGCACCAAACGTGCATAATCCCCACGAGAGAGGATGCGGTTCCTTTGAAAAAGTCCAGCCCATTTGGTTGAATGTTGGCGTGGCTTCTATGCCAAACTTCTCGACAAACGCGAGCCAGCGTTCGTCCCAAGCGTACTGGGGAACGAAAGAGGAGGCGAATTGGAGAAACAGTTCGCGTGGTTCACCCTAGAGAATTTCGACCAATCGCTCGTTACGCCTGATGCAATTGATTAGCAAGTGCAGCTCGTGGTCAGAGAGCATCACTACATACAATCAAATACGCCCATCTATGTCACTAGCGCATTAGATTTGACCTAATATGAAAAAGGTTAAGCCCCAGAAATATCTGCAGAAACGATCGTTTCAATTTTTTCGAATGAAATTTCCACTCATTCAGTTATTGTTCTAATTGACACAAGCTATTTTGTGGGCTTCGTGTTATCTTCATATTACGTATCGTACATGGTAATGTAAATCAACCTTGGAAAGCCCTTGTAAATACAGCATAATTACAATCAATTTTCTAAAATTGAATTGTTGCCAGTATATTGATGCATAAACGAGCCATCAACAATATACTAACAGAATCTAGATAGGTATGCTCGACTGGGTCTCAAAGTTATCACATTAAATAATTCAGGCAGAAATTTTTCACACAAAGCCCCAGCCATTACGACGAGTTTTATCGTGAATTCACCCGTGTATGGTGAATTTGTGGGCCTTCAGTTATTACTTGAATGCATATGCAGCCGACTCTCGATCAACGTTTACAAATGGAATAAATTCATTTTCGTGTCTGTTGGACAAACGGTGGCCAGAGAATGCGTGAATGAGTCCCATATCCAATAGCTGATGAATCTGCGTTGGAAAATGTCCGTAACGTTCGATTTTACTCATCTGTGCGGCATTCTCTGTTGCACGTAGCTCCTCGCCAATTCTACGGTAAGCTTTGCGACGATGAGCCACATGCGCAATGTAGAATCTTGTTTTATACACTTTTTTGGTATGAACGCATAGCCTTTTCTAAATTATGAGAACTGTTACTCCACGGAGTAGTCCCTTCTCTCTTTCATCTCATGGGATTCTGCTCATAATTTCGTTCCGAAATTCGAAAATTTCCCTTCCTACACTACAAGACAATAACTTCACATCCTGCTCAAGCCAGATATCGATAGAATCATCCACGGTAGAAAACGAGACCATCCCATTTTTTCATCATATAGTGATTTCAACACTCATGTAAATAAAATCGGATACATGCTATGCAAGCGCACTTGGATACGCTGTACCACACGTGAATGACAGTACTTATATATAAATGTATTATCTCATAGATGATGAGGCACGTCGCAATGATCAATTGGTGTTACATCTTGAAAGGTTCGGTAACTACTTGAATCTCGTTACTTCATTTACGTGTCACCTCCACTGCGCTGCGGGCAAGATGTATAGTTTATTGCTTTAGGAAAAATCGTGGTTCTCAGAAGCAATGAAAATCATACGAGTTCACCTATTGTGCCTACGTGGGGTAGAGATTATGTCGTTTCAATTTGATGAAGTACAGCTCCGAGGTGAATTTTTTTTTTTCAATTCATTGGGTCCTCTCCCTCTTTATCCACACTTCTCGAGATTCTCATATGAGCACATTTGACGCGACTCTTTCCAACGCAAATCATTCTCAGCAAGCTCCAATAATTAGATTCTTGTACATCCTTACTTAGCATCATTACAGATCTTCAAATTCACCAGTTACAAATAGAAGCCCAAGTAGAGACAGTTCTGGATTTATTACCAAGCTTTTTTTGTCAACTCGACATGAAACTCTCAATTGAAGAAAATTAACTCCTTCGTCATTCAACGTAGAGAGCCTGAGAAAATGCGCATTCACTCAGTTCCAAACGAATTTCCTCGTCTTCACTAAATGATATACATTTTGAAGCTACGAGTGGGGGATGATGAACTTCAGTAAGGATCAAAGTTTACAACTGACTTCTCGTGATCATTATTTCCGTCTCAAAGTTCCCCCTAATTTTTACATGTTGTATAAGCCACATTGGTGTTCGAGAGAAATGAGGCAAGCCATGCAAAATATTCGCTAACTAGATCTGTTCAGGAGATAAACATTCCACCGATATCGAAGTTCCTTCTACAAATAGGGTTTCACGCGCAACATCACATCTATGTATCAAATTTCTTCTCTCATTTTCAAGATTCTGTATGATAAGGAAGAAACCAATATGATTTCAATACTTTATCAAGCATCTCAAGATGCATAATAGTCTGATTGGAACAATAAGGTCATGTTGCGAGGAAATTGTGGGAGCAAATCACCGTATGAAGGTAGAAGAATACAGCAACGGAAAATACGCTGCTAAATGAAATTAGCAGAATGCTATCTCACAGCGATATCATTTATTATAACTTCTTTTTCGCGGTTTTTCAGTTTGTGAAATGCTCCATTGATGGTACTATGATGATATAACTAATATATAATGGATGAATCCACAGATTACTTTCATGGAGAATTCGCGATTTTGGAATTGTCGAACAAATTTAGAGATTGATGGGAGAAATAAATCCATCGAATAAACTTATAACGATTGAAGTATCAAAACAGCGGGGAAATGGTTCAAAAAGTGATATTTGATTTGAAAGTTGAATTTCCTGCACATGGGCCAGGTTTTGCAGCTCAGAAAGAATCTTTAATTGATAGCGAGAGCAAATTCCGTTGAAGTGACGACATGTTGAGATCGATTTGATGCAAGAGAATTAGAAATATATCGTCGTTCCAAGATAAAAAGATCCAAAAACTAATTCAGTGAGGTCCGAAATTGCTCAACCATCCTCCTAAGCTCCAGATGCGTATATCGACAGCTTCATTCCATTGAATGGACTTCCGCAATCAATAATTTCGAAGAAAATTGAACGAGCTATCGATTGCATTTAGTTTTGAGACTCATATTCTACGCCCGTGCGCAGGAGAATCAAGTTTTACGGATTATAATTCAATCTTTTCATATTCTGTTTCACGAACTGTCACTTTCCTACGCATTATCGATAGCTTTGAGTCTTGGAACTAATTTTTATCGATAGCTGATTCAGTTTCATTTGAAATGCGACCTCCCGGATGTCGATTAATGGGGTAGATCTGGAGATATACGCTTTCGAATGTGATTTTCAAAAATAACTTTTCGGAGTGAAGGATATTAAGAAATTCATGATAAGGAGAGTATACGAGATTAACAGCTCAAAATTCACTGGTCTCTAGGGGCCATGGTTGTTAATGAGTGTGTGAATGAAAAAAAGGAATAATATAAGAGATTCCGTGTCACAAGGGCTTATCCATGCACAGATCCACATACACATAGACACGGACACATGTAAGGATGATTGATTTATAAAGAGATTATGGTAAGAGATGGATAAAGATGGAGACAAGCAATCGAAAGGCGTCATCGAGTAGATGAAGAAAACATTTCAAATTTTGATTGGGAGGAATAGATAAGGAGGGGGGGGGGGAAGGAAAAGGAAAAAATTTAAAGGAGATTCGCTAGACCGAATACAACGCTTTCTCTTCGAGGAAGCAAGAGATGAAGGGAAACATGAGAGATTTCTTATCGAGAATTTCGATCAAAAATGTTATCCATAATCAAGTTTGAAGATATAATATGGGGAAAAATTTCCATCTCCATTGCATTGGCTTGATGCAAACAAGATGAGATGAAGCATCGTAACCTCTAATTTTTTGAGGAGTACAATACTTTCGATCCTTTCCTGAAACAGTATGAGGATAATTCCGTCATCGATATCATTCGTCTATGAATATATCTTGTCACTACACGCAAACGAATTCCGAAATGAAATGAGATCTCCTTTATGTTCCAGGTAAGGACGACTCCAGTGTTATTGATGTGAGTCGCAACCTTCCATATTATTGGAACTCAATTGATAAGCACTCCCTTGATTTGCTCTCCATTCTTTGAAGGTTGGTAATCTACTCTGTTCATTATGAAACTAGCATGCAAATATTGCCCGATGAAGTACACATCGAAAAGGATGGAAGAGCGAGCATAATGCCGCTCCTTTTGTCTATTCTCTATGAAGAGGAAAATCGATGCAAATTGAATTTTTCCCTCTCATTTCGGGAATCTCACGCATTCAGATTGCACTTCTCTCTGGAGTGTTGATTCAGCGAGTTTCCGATACTCTGCCTGGCACTCTGAGCCGATGAAACGTGAAGGCATGCGCGGGAGTGTTTCTTTTAAAATGCAAAACGCCTATCCTCCCACTGCGCGGTCCTTTTACTCTGTTTCCGCCCAAAAAGGTACTGCGCCAATAATATACGGCCGTTGTTTTCCCTTTGACGTGGAAATTTCATTCATTCGTATTTTCAGCTTCTCATTCCTCTTTGGGCGCTCGAGCGAGGTAAAAAGGGAGCGGGGGCTGAGTGCAAAGACCATAGGTGAATACCAAATGGGAATGCGAATTCCAGGTGGGAGCTGGAAATAGGCGAATGAAAAAAGGAGCTTACGATAGTAGCTCCATTCCTACGAAGAAATTCTACTCTAATGGAAAAGTTGAGCTGCCCCAGAATGCAAGAGGAATCCTTAATTAATTGCACAATCAGAAATTTTAGATCTGAAAGAGAATCTCATCATGATTGCTTTGAATTACTCGTTTGAGAAGTTTTTCGCTGTTGCACCCTCGTACACTTCATTGAGCGGATATCATCCTGATTCCTTTCATCTCTGTGAATGCCTCGAATGTCATAGAAAGAATAGAAGAGAATTGCGCTTTTCGGTGCAGCAATGGACTGAATATCGGTCACCTTTTTTATCAAACTCGGGCTTTATCTTCCTCTTCTTCGGCGTCTAATAAAACGTAGCATGATTCGAGAAATTTGAAATCCATGTTGGTAGTATACGTGTGCATCTAGAAATATGCATATTATACAAATAAATATCTAACTTCATTAATCAAACCTGATAGCGAGAATTTCTTGTTTGAAAAGATCATACTCAAAATATTTGTCAATACTGGAAAGACTTCATTTTCCATGTAACAAAGGACATACCCAAGAATTTCTTGGAAGCTCTCGAGTTGTTAACAATGAGAAATGACGCTCCTGAAGTTTGATCGTGGACAAATTGCGCACTCAAATGCAAAAAATCATGTTATCTACAATATTAAAGCAAGAGTCTCCAAGAGTTGAGAGTTATTGGGGAATTTTCCTGAGAATTTTTTGCCATGAAGAGCGTCGAATGATTAGTTAGAAAATTGAAATAAAAAAACTGAATAATCCGCAATGTCGGTGCGTTTTCTCTCACAAAAAAAATCAATGTTCTCTGCATCACAATAATATCCCTGCAGATTTTATACAACATTAATTAAATAATTCGTCTAATTTCTGCTCGTCTTCGTGCACAGATGCTCCCGAATCTGTGGGAGATGAATCATGTTATTCAATGCGTTTCTTGCAACGTCTGTAATTTTCTGTTAAGGAAGAGAAAACTCGCTACTGCGAGCTACTGTCGAAAGAAACAAAGATCCACTGCTTTAGATTGGATTGGTTTTTTTCTCTCTCTTTTGTGTTTGATCCAGCTTTGATTATACCTATGTGGCCAATCTCTTCGCAGAGAAAGAAAGATTACAACAGATCAGATTTGAGCAACTTGAATTGAACAGTAGGATGGGAAGGAGCAAAAAATCATGAATAAAGAATCAATGCATCGTAGATATTTATTTCTCAAAAATGCCAAAAATGTGGTGCTCAAAATTTCTTGTCACACGAATTGAAAACTAGTCGGTTCAAGCAAACTCAGAGAAATATTCGACCTGATCCAAAATTTCATCTACATTGAATCAAGAACTTTTGATGACTTGCTAAGCTTCCACTATACCACCAATAATTCATCTTCTACGCGGCTTACGAGTAATGGAGAAACGAAATATTCATTGTGATAGCCTTATATGGACAATAATTTCCCCATAGCCAGCTTGAAAGATCCAGTACCTTGCTCGTATTGATTTTTCAAAACTGAATTTAAATGACAACCGAACTAAATATTTGGAAGGTCATTTTATCGCAAACTCTTGTAATTAGAGCCTTGAGCAATTAGTACTTTGATGGACAGCAGATGTATTACTTTCGGTATTATTGAAGTGACGTTATGAGTAATTTCCACATAACTACAGAGAGCATAGCTAAAAGAATAGAAATAGCGATCACCATTTCTCATCCTGTTGTTTCGGATCCTATAAGCAATGGCCTTTCATTCCATCGATTATTCAGTCTCCGTTCATTAATAACGGCACAGTCGATAACAAAATACTCTGCAGGAGACACCTATTATCGATCAGACACAGGTTATCACCAATGTACTTCCCCTTCCCACTACATATGGGAGCGAGTACCCGTTTCTCTTCGCATAGCACTAAAATACGCCGTAAATCAAACTGTTATCTCGCGAACGCATTTCCTCCTCGATCATTCGTCCAGATTGCCTACTCTCAACATTCAACAGTACCTACGATCAATTTCCTCACCTCAGACTTCACACGTTCACTACGACAGGGCCCATTGCATGTTGGGTCCCATATCTACTGTTTGCTGACTTGTCATTGATTCACATGAGTTTGAGAAATATTATGTAAAAGACTTCATTCTATTTCCCAGCTTTACTACAAGCATCGGTGAGAAGTCAAAAATTTTCTTAACACGGTTCGGTCGAGTTGCCGGACTATGACCGTCTACTCGACTAACTCTTTAAAATTATGGGATAATATCTCGGCAGTTAACGTATTCACCGAGCAATGAAAAAACTCGGATAACTTTCCTCGACGCGCTATTGCTTCTTCGTGGATATTTCTCATTAGTTGATTCACATTAGTGTGGTTGATTTCATCCGAATATCTTGATTGATGTGAACGACTAGCATGCTTCCCCGATAACTATTCAACGATCGATTTACCATTTCTCATGTTTGCCAAGTACTAATGTGGACCATCATTCATTAGCACGAATTATTCAAGCAGATGGATGAGATACCATCGCAGCAGAATACCTCGCGTACAAAATATACCATCAATCGTCGAAAACAATATATTTACGAGTAATGACAAGACAATACTACATGAACTTGGGCAAGAAGCTCTTACTCATGCTCAATTTCTTTTCATCACTACACTTTTTATTCATCAGTTTATGATCCATCAAAACAACATTTCACATCGTGGATATAGAATATTTCGATACAAGTGCACAAAAACTATCTCTTGCATCTGAGTGATGAATTTCCGTCCCGAGCCGTGGGGTCAGAATCATTGCGAAAATGCGAAAAATAGGTTTCACGTCCGTGTATCGAACTATATCTCTTAACAATCTGAGAGTGAGAGGTACGAACCCGTGTGCAAAGTCAACATTCACTCACAGAATGTCAAAAAAATTGTCTCTTTCGTACGTTTGTCAGAATCACCCATCTCATCTTGAAAAATACAATAACCCCAGATCTTCCGAGTAGATGACAGTGTTGTATCGACTTCATGTTCTTATTCGTTTCAATTTCTGTTGATAAATCTTTCCCAAGGTCGAGAAAAATGTTCCTGAAAAAAATTAGTATCGATTTCCGTCCCCACATTTGAATTGCATACATGTATATTCGAAGGATGTAAAAGTATGAAAGCCTTCCCTACTCTACTCATCAACATTCCAGACGCAACTGAATTTTTTGATACATAAATACTTGACCTAAAAACTTGAGCGCAAATCAAGTTCTTTAATCATATCAGTTTTTGGGATGAGATACGTAATATTTGAAAACTAAATGTGAGAGTGAATGATGCGGCATTTTATATGCGGAAGACTTGAATGTAGAACAGATTTGAATAGAAATGTACATACACTTGAATGGCGGTGATATCCTTACTGAGAGCACAAGCAACTTTTTATGTGGATCTCCTCGACTGCGCAGCGCGCCTAATACAGAGACATACATTCAGACACGTCAGCATAACCGTCGCCGACTCTCCAGGGTAGTATACTCACAATGTTGGCTTACTTTTATTGTGAGCTAAAGCTTTTCTGACCCAAATTTTCTCAAATCGTGAAAAACTCTCCGGAGACTTCTAGTATTATAACCTGAGCTCGGTTTTTATCCTGCACGTGAATAGACATTTCGTCGTGACATTACACACTGTATGTTGGCTCAGTACTCACAAACTTCAAAGTACTCAAGTTTGGGTGATATCAACATCATCATGCAACAGAAACAAGAACTTGAGACTGAATAGATATGAGTGATATTTAAATCCATTATTATGCTCTGGCATAAATGAATGTCTTATGACAACTTTTGAGAAGCTTATGTCACATTTCGATCGTTTTTCACGAAATGCCCTATGCTCCACACGATAATTTTGTTTGCGTTTGGTCTATTGCGATTTACGATTTTGATGTTTCATCCCACATCTAACGGAGCGAAATTTATTGCGGCTGTAGAGATTGTGAGCTCGATCTCATTGATACGGATGCCTAAATTCTAGCCAGTATTCTCTAGCGAAAGCTATGAGATACAATAAGAAGAGCCTTGGGTTATACTCACGAAAAAAATGTTGGTTAACAAAATAGGGGAAGATTATTTACTCCCCTCTCTCTCCCCTGTCACGCTTTCACGATTCGCAAATCCTTCACTTCCTTGGCCGAATACTATTTCCTTCCAAAGTATTGTCAATTTTCAGTATGAGAACAGATATCTGGAGAGATTTCAACACATTCGAGACTCTGAAGAGTCTTTCAATGCGTCATTGGAGAGCTGCATCCATTTTCAAAGATCCGGTCGATGAATGACGATTTCGCTCATTCTGTCTATCTGAATGGGTTATTAGGCCGTACTGTTTTGAGATGGAAGATATGTTCATTCATTTTGTGATCTTCTGAAACAGTCACTCTTTAAGAGTGGTCATAAGTGAAAAGAAGAAAAAGGACCCGCACGAACGATGGCTAACATTAAAGGAGCCCAGTTCCCAGAACTCGTATCATTTTTCTGACGGCATTACACGGCATGTCCGGGGACGAAGAAAATTCACCTGGAAACGTTTCAGAAGACGAGAGATGCCCCATATCTTGAAATATGAGACATCAATGAGTGCACTTTAATTGCTATCGTCGTTGAATGGAAATTCGCAGAATTTCAGGAAAATTCCCTTCGAAATTCTCATCCAAGTAGTAGAGATCTTCCCTCATCAAGGAATGATACTACAGCTCCTGGGAACCTTGTTCACAATACAATCAAGCTCCTCTCGGATTTTGGAGGGCGAGCATTGTGTCCTAGATTCCTTTGGACCTTGCCGTCTTAATCTTTCTTCGTAAACCGTTGTAGTTATAAAGTACTTCAAAGAGCCCTCTCATCTCACAAATTCTACGCTGCGGGGATTTTCAACAGGGAAGTCACTTTATCTTTATCGAGCATTAAACTCGCTGTTTCTATTGATTGATTAATAGGCGGTTGAGATCCATAAGCCTATCAGCACATGACGACCTCCGAGAATCCACTTCCTGAATGAATCTAAAGTAACGAGCCATGTGAGGCAAGATTGCAGAGATTAGACTTACAAAATGTCTAAATATCTTTATTGTATAGATGCCGTGTAGCCACTCGTTATTCATGTCTTACAGTAATAATATGTATCCCTAGGCGATACCTTCATGATTTGAAAATGCTTCAGCTCAAAATTTTGAAATCCAATGAGTTCGATAGGAATGAGATGAGACACAGCGAGCAAGAATTTATTGAAGATAGCAAAGAGAAGAACCGAATTCTAAGAGAAAAATCATATTTTAGGTAATGACTTCATCGTTCTTTCGAGCCACTTATCGCCGCGCTCAGGCTGACGCTCATAGCTTGATGAAGGTTCAAGCTACGACCTTCGAGGCTCCACTTTTAATTTAGTGACTGCAATCCGAAGGCATTTTAATTTTTTGGAAAGGGATACAGAGATGAAAAAATTAAAATGCTTTCGGATAGCAGTGACTAAATTAAAAGTGGAGCCTCGAAGGTCGTAGCTTGAACCTTCATCAAGCTATGAGCATCATCCTGAGCGCGGCGATAAGTAGCTCGAAAGAACGATAAATTCATTACCTAAAATATGATTACAACAATCGAGCGATAGAATCCCAATATCGATGAGATCTATCTTATCGATATAAATTAAGTATTCTGGGAGAAAAAAATCTGATTCGATATTATATGCGTACATACACTTTTTTTATTTAAAAATAAACAGAAAATTGAACGAGATGAAGTGTTATAATCACTTCCAGCACGCAGCTGGCTCAATCCATCTTTCACCTTTCAACTCTCAACTTTTTTTACCAATGTATGTTAGAAAGGATGAAATAATAATCTCTACTTTATGAGGTAACCTAATGTACAAGTTGAATCATGATAGACATTCTAAATACATAATTCAACTCACTTAATAAACATAACCTGATTTTTCGAGTTGATAGATGCCTAAATTAATGGAATCGTGTGATTTCATCTACCGTTGCGAGGGTCAAGGTTTTTCCATCGGTGGCACGAAGCTTTTTCGGATGTAGCTCCTGTATGGTTACACAAGTTGCATTAGAGGAGATAGAGAAACTACAGCAGGTAAAATCTCACTGTTGCGACCTTGATGTTCTTTTTCTTACTACAATGAAACCTGTCTATACTGGGCACCCAAGGTTCCGCAAAAAAACGCCCAAATAAGCTAGTGCTCAATTTACAGAGTGACTTTTGCCCGTATATGGTACACTTGGGAAATAAAAAAAGTGCTCAATTTAGGCAGGTGCCCTGTTTACGGAGTGAGTTCACCTGTATTCATCTTACGAACGAAGTATCTGCGAGAAGTTTTCTCATTTTTGTTAATGTTATTAATACAGGCTGAGTTTTTAGTATTCTCTCATGAAATAAATATAATCACAACTAATTCTCATGCCCAAACTGACTGAGACACCAGAGCCTTCGGGTGATGGATTTGGCTGACAATTTACAGATGTCTTCTATTCTATGAAAAAATGAAGTTCCCAAAGTTTTGAACTCTAACTCTCAAGCAGTTTTGAGCTACAACAATGAACAGAATACAGCAGAAATTGGGTGTTTTTTTGAGCAAAATGAAGATAATCAGGCTTATGCGAAGCATCAGTTTGGTTCCATAAATGTTGCTTGGCACACTCAACACTGAAATACATACAAATCAATATCTCAAGTGACCAAAAAATATTCACAAAGATTCCCTATGAGCATAGAATGAGGCAAGAGCCAGCAGAGGAAGGAGATTATGCCATAAAATGGGATGGATCATCGAATAACAGCCCATGAATACTGTAGTTTCGAATGAATTTTTGATCTGTCTGCCAACTTTAATTTTTATACTTGTGGTCTGTCATGAGCTTCAAATTGATGATAATTCTTATGTGAGGATGTCCACGCCAAATTTAAATATTTTCTGCACGACATTTTTTTTTCGCCTCGCAAAATTTTTTAATCGGTTAGATATATTGAAACATGATTTTA
>JAPYYZ010001897.1:0-14153 GCA_030522705.1 Eretmocerus eremicus | reverse complement strand
AATTGAAAATGATTCTTCCACACTCGTATGGCAAGATCTACAGTTGACTGTGTGATTATCGAAAATGTGACAGGTTTCGGAACTGAGTAAATATTCAATTTTTCAATTTCGAATATTATCTCCTTATGGTTTCCTCTTGTAGAATCAAGATTATCGGCATTTCCCTCTCCCATGAAGTGTATTTCGCAAGATGTTCTGGGAAAAAGACTCGCCTCTGTGTTTTTGGTTATCAACGGGCTCATCGCGATGGCATTCGCAATCTATAATCACGATCTCATCATGCGTACACTCGATATCTCGATCAATTCTGGTGCATGATTCGATTATAAATAACCAGCGATCAATAGCCATTGGATATCATTCATTCGCGCCGATAAGAGTTTAAAAATATACGCGTGCTGACTGCTACGGCTGCTGCTGAGCGTGTAAAAAATTTACCCAATCTGTCGCAGCGCAGATACCGCAGACAGCTCGACTGTCGTGCCTTATTCTGGGATGACAGACTGAAAATAGCTCTGTCCAACCCGACTTCGTGGGAGAGCTCGTGTATTGTACCCTATATCTAGGCTTACGCGATACAGCGTTCGGCAATTCAATTAGATTCCGTCAGGCGCGTGCAAAAAACTTACACCCTGTCAAAGACAGACGACGAGAAAAATGGCACGCCAGATGGAGCTTCATCCACTCAAATCGTAATATTGAAATGTACCCCATGTGCTGGGCAAGAAGTTCGCGGTACATCATCAAGATTCAAAAGTTTCAGTTCCCGCAATGTGCATACTCCGCTGGAGGTAAATATCTGACTTGATGGGTGTTCCGTTTTCATCCCTCTTTGGGCTCTCGGCAAGTGTGTCACTGTTACGGTCGGTTGAGCAAGAATAGTTCCTGGTTGGCTGCGGATTCTGTGGTCCAAACGACCGTGAAATAACGTTTCTTATTCGCGCCGGGAATGTTCTGGAATACTGCTGAAAGAAAGGTCGTTGACTTATATGAGCGCAGACTTAATAAGATTATGATAAGTTCTGCGCTCTATTTATAGCGCCTGAAAATACAAAAAAGTTCTCACGAGTCCCTCTCACGGATCTTTCAAGACAGAAGATAGAGACTGGTTGGGGTCAGACACTACGCGATCATTCAAAACTTCAATCCTAACATAAGTCTTGTCATGCGGCTTTCTCAGCGGCCATACCGCGAGGTGACTGATTTTAATTCTTATTCTTTGAAATTGTATCAAAAAAGTTTTTTAAAATAATGTTTGGGCAAATTATCTCGACAGTTATTCTAGATATCTCCCCGTTACTTGTACAAATTCAAGCTATTATAGAAGTATTTTTAATAGTCTAATTTTGTCGAGAAACGTGATTATTGGGATGATCAAATTAATGCCATGATTTCTAGGACTAACGAACCGGGGGAAAACTGGGTCCATTTATCCCAGATCTAGAAATGTCTACTGTGACGTGACTCACCATTCGTTTCCCAAGACATTGAACTTGTGTACCTTACCTAATTCTGACTCGCCGATTACTCCATGCATTCTATGAATAAATTACAATACGAAATCGATCCACTCGTATCTAGTTCAACAAAAAACATTATCGATTCCGCGTAAGGGACTCGTCGTTTGGCCCTCGCATGCTGCGACAGTACCACTATCCCGGGGCTCAACGGCTCCCGATGGTGTGAACGAAATTGGCCTCTACACATCGATATTCTGGGACACTGCATTCATAAAGACGTGAAAGCTCTAACCTGCGAGTGCATCTCAAACCGCTAGATGGAGAAGTCTAGAGTGCATTGAGACACAAGTGGAATCGAATCTTTCATATATAAGAGGGTCTTGAACGAGCAAGACGGTCGTGGTTCGATCACAATTCATTACATGTCAAGTTCTGAGTTCGAAAACTTTTACGCGGACATTTGCTAAGCTGATAAGATGATCAATCACTTCTGAAATCGTAATGATCCGTGCATAAGTCGAGTCTCGACCAATCTTCACTGAAACATGTTTTCTTTACCCACTGCGCCCTATAGGCGCCCCTCGTTCTTCAGACATGACATCCAATTTTGACAGATAACGCAGAATTTCGTCCCGTTAAGTACGAAACTCTCATTGCATCGAAGAATGCAAGTGAAATTACAAACTTGAACGAGAAAATTGTGTGATATACGACTGAGGGGATGATCAATTACATCGCAATTCATAGTTACTGCACTGAAGAAACGTTCCAACTATATTTTTTCTATAAAGATGTTTGAATCCGGTGCACCTTCAAAGTATCTCAGATGCGTCCTCGGGTGCCCTTCGGGGTTCGAGTACATTGAACCAGGAATTGGCGGGAACGCCTACACCATCTGTGAGTGTGACAGAAATAGAAATATTATGGCGTCTTTGTCGCGCTCAGGACTAATGTATGCGTTTCCGTCAATTGCTGGCTCAATGAAACGACGACAACTTTTGTGGGATGTCTAGGATTGTTCCTCCTGTGTGGGCCGTCAAAAGGCACATCTAGTTTCTTGATTGCTAGTTCAATTTTCTGGGAATTTTCTAGCTGTTGAGATCTGTCCATTATTTCGCGAGGCCAAAATCACCTAAAATCATGTATTCGGACTGGGAAATCGATCTTGTGCCAACTGAGAAATATACCTGATACACCTTTCAACATCATCCACCTATCATTTGGGACCAGATAGCGGGTTGGGATTAGCTACCTGCATTTTTTGACCCCTTAAACACTGCCCCGCAATGTTTCCGAGATACGAGGTATGTCCGGATCCGGAATGCAACTTCACGTGCCAGGAGAGGGTGTTTCGAATTGTTTGCCGCTATCAGATACGTATTTCGATTGTGATACATTACAGTTCCCGAAAAAGATCGTAATTCGCTAATGATGAGCAAAGTATAACCTACAAAGACGTGTTTTTGCGCGAACTTTCACATTTGTCAACCATCAAATGAATCATCCGACAACATCTAGATAATAGCATATAGCTCAAAATGAATTGGCAATACTTTGTGAATAATCATTTTGTTTGTAGGTCCAGTCGCAGATCATGTAGGTGGGCCTGAGCATCTCGCGGCTCAGCTCAATAATGACGCGATCGACTTTGGTGTGAGATGGCCGTAATATCAGAGCGAGTGGAAGAGCTTGAGCTTTGGTCCCGCAGATGCATGTTACGGCCTTGAGGAAAAGTCGTGCGGAAGACATGCGAGACGCCGAGTACAATCCGCCTCAACGTCGGGCCTCGGATCCGCTGCCTGTCGGTGAGCAAATCAACATCGAACCGCACAATATGAGGTAAAAGCCAATTCTTGTTGTTTTGGCGAAATTCGAAATTGATTCTGAGCCAAACAAACGCCTGAACAAACTTTGAACCCGAAAAAATATCGAACTGCGGAGAAACTTCAAGAATTATCATTGCAAAATTTTTTCTACTCTTTTTTATACATAAATCTATATGATCTTATAGAGATTCTTCAAAACCAAAATCATATATAAACTCGATATAGGAGTTCTATATAAAATTTATATAGAATCTACACATAATTTTTTTACTTGGGAGTCGCACTCAAACAAAATTGACAGTACGGGGATGAAAAATTATTCAGCCTGTTACTCAGGTCCGAAGCAAAATTGGTCACCATTCGATGGAATTTTTCAGATGATAAGAGCCGAAATGAGCTGGACGAAAATGAGCCCCCACCAGTGGGCCCCACAGCAATGAGCGTGTTAAAATACCAAATATTGATTGCTTCAGAAATTTTTCGATTTTCTCGAAGAATCTCGTCAAAAACTATGGAAGTCTTAACGAGACCAGATACACCATTGCCATTCCCGAGACGAGATCAAGCTCGCTGACATTCGTTCTTGATCGAGTCGAGGTTGCAACACATACTCGCTCGCGGCACCCCTCGTTATAGCTGCATCAAATAATATCGCAGTACCTCAAAAAAGTCAACATTCTTTAGTTTAAAGTTAATCGCCAACGAGTCTCTAAAAAAAATCATAAATCCACTTGAAAACTCGAAAAGTGAGAAAATTAGTTTCTCTCCCCACGAAATCTGGTATACATCACGTTATTGCACTCAAAAATATTCATTTTCACCCTCGGGGTGAATCAATCAGCAGTATCATAGCTCCGAAGCCGCGCGAAAATTAATTCCATCCTGACATAGTTATGATCACGCCCAGCGGGTAACACAGGCGTATTACAACGCGAAATCGAGAACTACTCGCGGTGAGGCGTACATGCCAGCGCATGAGTCTGATCGAGCTTACAGGACATCGCGTGCATGCGCTTCACGCACGACTAATTGATAGCGCGAACGCGCTCAAAGCTGGATTAGAAAGAGAGACAGAGAGAGAGCCTCGCGTAATGAGCAACGATCCGCACAGTCATACGTGCCGCGTTTATCTACTCAAATTCAGCACGATATTGGCAATATTTGCCACGATTGACTGCGACGTCGCGACGGTATTGCTTGGTAGTGGTGGAATTTTTGAGGCTTTTTCAAATTTCCCGCCACTAGGATAGATTCCAAGGGCTCGCTATTAATCGTCAAGGACTCGTCCGCTACCGAGAAAATGCCTCGGAGGCGTACAAAGAGCTCGCGAGCCGTGTCGCTTTGCAGATTTACGTACAGAGCTTCAAGCTCGCGATGCGGGCACGATATTGCGACTGATGATATGTGCGCTGTGTGCGAGTATAGTTAGTTGTGGGACAGACGTGCTCCACGTAGCGAACGCTAACTTTGTTATGAGTAGATTGCCGCTCATTGTTGGCGAATGTTCCTATTATTTTTACCGAGAATCGGTAGCGGGGAGGCGCGCTATACTCAACGATATAGTGCTGTTGAGCCCTTTTGAATTAGCCACTCGGTTTGAAGAGAACTCGCGCACCATTAATTCGCAACTCGTCGGTGAATGCGAAAACTACGAAAAGCCACTCGGGGAAGCCGCTTATTGGACTCTGCATTGAATTTCTCTCGCTTCAGCTGTCTCTCATTTTCATTTCGTTTCTTTCAGCCAACAACTGGCGCCTGTTTATCTTTGATAATGAGAAAATGAGCCGGGTGGCAAGTGATGCGGAACTTGATTTTGTAACTCTCGTTGGAGAATCGTTTCACTTCTTTCCTTTCCTCTTTGTGGTTCCGTTGTCGTTGAGAACTCGATCGTTTGTATATCTTTTAAAATTGTTTCGTTCTCCGCAATTCAATTGAAAGAGCCAGGAGCGGAAGAGGAATCACTTTTATTGGAATGTAATTACTCCCGTAGAGGAGGATTTTGCTCGAGACGTATGCGACTCTGTGCGAGCCTGATAAGGGAATTAGTCTCGAGTGGTAATCTAATCTATAAGCAAATCGATGACTCGAGAGTATTCTCTGGCGTTATTACGCTTCGCCTGTGATGCAATAATTGGAATGTGTAAGCTCAACGCGTAATATGTATGCGAATGACACCAGAAATGAGAGAGCAAAAGACGACGTAGCCTTCGGAGCTAATTCTACAATCATTACCGCGGTGATTTGATGAATCACTGATCGACCATACTTCCAGGGGCAGAACCACGGAACAGGTAATAATCGTCCACTCGGCAGATATATGAACTCGAAAGGTGCTACGAAGTTGAAATCGAGAACTCGCAAACACTGGATGATATGGTGGGTCAATGATGTGAACTCATATACGATTTCCATTCGATCATTCACATGGAAAGCTCCGATGAAGGTTTGATTAAATTTCCAACTACACTTCAAACGCTCCTAACTCAGATCAAGAATTTCTAAAAGCCACGAGATTTTCTGTAACCATTGAAAGGGTACGGCACAATTTAGCTATGATATGTCGTCATAAAAACGTCGAGAAAACTTTGAATGTCTTGATAAATCAGCAGTAGGCGCCAATGCTTAAACGGCTCATACAAAGTCGATAGATAAGAGCAGGTAAAATTCAAAAGTTTGAAACGGATTATCTCCGACATTTTGTGAATGTCAACATACGAAGCCGACAGACTTGGTGCCAGTTAATACAGAGCAATCTTTCATCAGCCCACCTCACTTGTAATCCAATTGCTTGCACAGCGGCGTTGTCAAATTGAATCATATCCGCAGCGTTGATTGACGATTTAAATCCTCCTCTTTTTTTTGCACCGCGACTTTCCCTAAGAATCAGGTCTCTGGCGCTCGCCTTCCAATTGTGCCGTTCACGCTCCCTTTGTTGGGAAGCACCGATTGTTTAGTTATCCGACAATTATCGGGAATCCATCCGATAAACTGTCTCAGATTACTCGTCGATAAGTACGAGGAAACACTAAAATTTTGTCAAAATTCCTCCAACTACATTCCTTCCCTCGTCAAAGGAGATGATGAAGACAATTCATCATCAAGATATAATGCGTACAGGTCAAAAGGAGACTATCTCTGAATAGTTCAAGCACGGCACTGAACAAAAGTTCTCAACAGCGATTAGCCCGCATCCAACTTGCAACTCCAAAGTAAACGTATATATTTCGTACACTCAACAAATACTACGCAAATGCAATTTCTCCGTTTCCCCCTTGGCCCAGTAACTTCTTACTTATCCCGCGAGTTGGACTGGCTCAAACTTGGTGGTCGTACCATCAATCGCGGCCATGAATACATTCACCGCGGACACACTCTGTGATTCAAGCGTCGTGCAAAACATAATCTCCCCACAAAAACGAGTCTCTGCGAATCCAGTTCCACCACTCACTCTCATAACTCCGACAGTCAACCCTCCACCATTACTTTGTAGCGCGGTAAAAAAATCTCCTAGACAATCTCCAAGATGCCGCTGACGAGACAAAAATCGCTCTGCACCGAGAGTTCAAGTGTCTACTCACAATCGTATACAGTTATATGTATACCTCGTGCAAATTCGGGGCCAACGACACTACAGATCGTCTACAAAAGCCCGCTCGCGAATTTTGCCCAAAGCCGCGCGCGCGTGCCGTCGCTCTACAGCGCTCTCGCCGACGCGGCGCAAAAAGCAAAGTCCTCGAGAAGACGACGAGGGTGGGAGGATAAAAGGGGTGTATAACTCGAGGACTGTGTATATATCGTAGAGAGCGAGAGGGGGTTTGAATTTCGCGCGCGAGAGGTCGAAGCAGCGGGGGGTGGCCGATGTGGAAAATTGCGCGCTGTTAATTTGCCGGGCTGCTCGTTAAGAGTTGGGGCGCCAAAGTCCGCGAGTCCCCAGAAGCTGCCCCGCGGCTGGTAATTGCTTAGTCGAGAGTCAGCGCGAGACTGTATATGTACAGAGAGCGCGCGACGGTAATTGGCCGCGGCGTGGAGTACTCGTTTTCGCGCCCAATGGCTTCTTTGCGCCGCTTGTCTCCGATAAAATGCCCACCTGCGGCCCCCGGCATCTCCGAGCGATTGTTTGAGTTTTGCCGCGATGCGAAGTCGATACAAAGCATTCTTTACTCCGGGGCTTCCAGGGCTTCTGTATCCATAGCTTTGACTCGTTCCTATGTATAAATTGTGTATAGACGATTATAGGGGAAGTATTTGCAGGGTGTAGCGGAACGATACAATGTTCTCTCGTTCGAATGATTCTTGTGTATGCCTCGGCCGGCGATCGATTGTATGGTTATTTTTGCAGCCGAGCGATGTATCTCGATGTGGCGCGCTTGATCTGCGGCTTATATATAAGGCATATATATGTGGCTTCGCTTGAAACGAGAATCGAGGTTACCCCCGGGTGCTGGATTTACTCGACATCTGTATGCTCTTTTGGAAATGGTTGAATATGGAAAGATATTTGTAGACGAGAGGCAGATTAGCGATTTGACAGAAATGATTTGTATGATTCGATATACTTTGTAGAAATAACATGATTATTGTTTGTTCGTGCATGTGTGGAAATCATACAGAGTGGGGCTCCAATAGTGTACCCTCGTCAAAATATGGGGAATTGGACAATTGACTTCTCTATTCGATGGATATTTCGGTGACACTATGATTGCTTGAATAGATTTACGTACAGTATTGGAAACGTCAAAACTGCTCAATATCTTGTTCAAATCACTTCTCTGCATTACACTAATCTTACGTGCTACCGGTTCAGCTCCACAAGACCTGAGGGCATACTTGGGGCAAGTGTCATCCTACACAACCCCGTCGCGCCTTCTTGAGCATGAATTCAAGATTTTCAGATTGTTGAATGGGAGATCAAAGCGCCTTGTTCACCCCATTACCTCGCAATTAATTCCCTTTCAGCCACTTTTGGGGTCGGGGCGTTTCAAAACGAACAACGATATAGTTATCATTCACAAGGGGATTAGATTCAAAACACTATCCATTCTCGCGGAATCCGATGCAAATTATTCGTGTTCTCTCGAAGTCAGGATACAGAAATAGAAGTTCGATCGAATGAGAAATACTTCATGGGCGAATCAAGGTCTAAATTTATGACACCTATATAAAAGAATGAAAACGGATCAGATCAAAACGTTTTTGGAGCATTAATTTTTCCAAAATACAGTTTCTGTGAACAGTTTCATCTGGAGAACCTGTGATTGAATATTTGCTATGCGTATCCATCCACAACACTCCATTCTCAACTTCTCTAAAATAATTCCTGAGCTATTGATCTCTGCAAGGGGATCTCCAGACTCGCAGAACACACCGTCTCCAATCAAAGAAGTGCATCGGAAAACTCCTATGGCTCGTGATGTGTACCGTGACTGAGTAGCCTCTACATATTACGTGAGTATAATCGCCGTGCGAGTTGCCGCACTGATCACTTACTTGGAATCAATCATCGTCTAGATGTTCATAGCCAGGAACCAATTCGATGTACGTCGACGCCATCGCGAGCAGCTATAAATCTAATTTGGAGAACGAATTATTCTCAAATCGTCGACTTTTCCAGAAATGATCCGTATACAGCTCACCCAAGAAACTGAGGCAGAAAATCATCAGTGTGCCAACCAGGAGTAATCCAATCTAACGAGATCTCAGTGGCATTCTCGTTACAATCTTGACGGCAGGCCAACCACGCGATCAATCTAACTATCCTCGTTATACACGGAAGTACTGCTGATCTTGGGGGAAAAAAAAGACGAGTCAAATTTTGACGAAAGTGAGATAAAAATATTGTTGTATAGAAGTCGGCAAATCTGATCGGATGAACTCAGTCAGGACTTTAGATCCTAGCTACATATTAAACGATTGATGAAAATAACCCGTTCTGCATGAAAATCGACATCTAATGCTTACCAAGAAGTTCGTGAGCTGCTAATACTTGCAAAGGAGACTGCAAGTCATGACTTACGCGTTTCTTGCCAGAAAGGGTGTTACGCCAGTGACCATTTGATAGTGCAAAATTCCATATTATTGGTCAAGTATGATCGACGTAAGAAACTTCATAAGTTCAATTTCTCCATGAATAAACAACAAATTGTTGTTAAGAATGTGACGATATCCTCTTATAAATTTAATGGGAGAAACAATTTTACAATCCGTCATTTCTCGGACTGTTAACACTCTTTCGCAATTACCTCAAAATGAAAATTCGAGACTTATGATTTTTTAACCGAGAACGGCAGAGATTTCGTCTACTGCATTTACATCTTCCACAAAAATCGCAATCGCACGTTTGCGCAGAACGCAACAACTACTTACTGCACATCAGTGAAATATCTCGGCACTGCACCTAATAATGCACCCATGTAGCAAAAGAGCAACAACACACTCGACACCAGCACCTGGTGCGTGTCGCGTTCCTCTTTGCATTGCTTTTGTACATATCTCCATATGCACCGGGTGCGTTTGCATTCGCATTGAGAGGCGGCTCACACTTCTCGTATTGTATCACTGCGCGCGCGAGTGTGTATTATGTGCTTTTGGAGGAAAAACAAGCGAGGTAAGCGGAGCTAGCTGCTGTCTCTGATTCGCGCGCGTCGCGAGCACGTGTTCATATGCAGAGCAGCCAAGTTGCTCTGTCGCTGTTTCCTGATGCGTTTCTTCGCGAGCGAGCGAGCCACGTTATGCAAATATCGCCTCGTCACCGAGTCATGCGACTTAATTCGTCTCCCGTAATAGCAGACTCGCTCAAGATCCTGCTCATTAACAATCGTATGTAAATTCCAATGCCTAAGCGCTAGAGTTGATGTTCCGAGTGTAGCAGAAAATCTTCTCGACCCCGATTCGGTGCAGCTCACCTGTTTGGCGCACGTGGTTTGAGGATCGACGAATCTCTAGTGTCGTATCTATGTGTTTATCGGCTTTCGACAGTTTTGATAATCGTTCGACGCATCATTTGCCAATGAGCTCTGCGGGTGGCAATAATCCTACTGCGTCTTATCGCCACCTAGTCGCGCAATCAATCTCGAGAGCCGCTACATTTATAACTCATAGAAGAAAAGTTGGCGGGAGGTGTGAGCCATCGCCTTCTGCTCGTAACCGAAGACTTCTATCTCGACGCGTATAACGGGGGACACCTCATTATGGTCCACGTAATTAATGATGGTCTGCCGGTCACCATATAATACAGCCTTCGATAACGCGGTGGTTGACCGAGCAGCGGATGATTTACGATGAGGAAGGAAATTACAAAGACTCGGGCCTGTCCGTCGAGGAGAAATCCATTATCACAACTTTTTGCTCGTACAATAAGACGAGAGTGTGTTCTTAAAAGCGGACAGGTACACGGCAATCGAGTCAATCAATCCTGGCGGTCACAAAATTCAATAGGAGAGGCGAGGATCGTCTTCGCGCCGGTTCCAAGTCACAATTACTGTATGCTTGCATGTCTGCTTTGAGTTTGTCAATTGGTACATTTCGAGCGTAAGAAAATGCGGAGTAGGGCTCAACTCGCAAGTTCGACATAAATTTCTCGTTTTGTCGAGCTCTAGGCCTCGTCATCAAACTGATCGGACGCTTGTATTTTCAATTCATTTCAAACTGCGACCTTAGCGGCGTGAGTTGCTTCCCATTTTGCCTACTAAATTAAAATTCGCACTACAGTTATGGGCGCAAACATTTCTGTATTTGTATGACGACGCGGTGAAAAAATTACGTTCCTGCGCGTCGCGCAACTGCGATCATGTTTCATTTGGCCCGTGCACTTGACCTGCTTACCTTTGCCATGAATGACATCTAGCACGACGCGAATTCAAGAGGGAGAAATTTCTCCTCTCTGTATGCTCTCGCTTCGTGAATTTCGTATCGAGAGATATGTTTACGGTATCGACGTTTTCTATAAGGTAGCAATGAAAGGGCATCCAAATTGTGATCACACCAAAGTTCAACTCATCGATCGATGGTTCAAATTTTTCAATAAGATTTCGCCGAGGAGACAAGCGGATTAAGTTCTTGGCGTCGAATGAGTTTGCGCGAAATGCATCAGTAAAGTATGTGCGTTGTGAATTAATTTCGAAAAAATCGAGTACAAAACGATCTTTGTGCTCTACAAATTGGACCGAAAATTGAATCAAGTCCTCTTGTTCGTCATCAACCGTTGAGTATCGACGATAATTGATAGTTCATTATTTCATTCGTTCTGCAACTTTACGCATTTCCAGGAATTCACGTTAAGATTCAGTCCATCCCTCCAACCAGATAATGAATTTTCAATCCTTTTCCTTGAACCGAGTTTCAAAAATAGAGATTCCAACAGCAGCGCAAGCTCGGAAGTTCAAAGCTTTGGTTCAACTCCACTGATGCGAAACGCTCGCGGCGCCTATCTCTCGTAACCATGAAGTAGGCTGTTTCAGTAGGATGATAGGTATACTCATGCAGACATACAGAGCTACAGCTACGCGATCTTACAAGCATTTCAGCCCGATAACCTGATCCGTACACCAGCAGCTTGGCCCGTAATTTGATTGCGAATTCCATTTGAGCTGCGGTGCCATAGTCGTCTTGCACCAGACGCGTGCCTCATTCTCGGCAGGCGTAGCCACCACTACGAATCCGACGACCATCTTCGTGAACGTTGGAAAGCGTCGGCCTAGCTATGCGCCTCCAAACTATATACAGTCATACCATGTTCTCTGCAAACACCATTGGATAAAAGTTGCACCGTCGAGGGAGTATATAAGCCGTACAGGTAGTAGCCTCGAAACTTCCAGGACGATATCGACGTCGGACTCGGTGCCCAAGTTTTAGGAGGCTCGAGCTTTTTTTATGGAATTTCTCGTGGACCGCTTTGCTTACGCGATAGCCAAGTTTTTCCCGGCTTCTTTGGGATAGTCTGCAGGAGCAACTGGTGCTATATCGGAGCTCCTGGAGCACGATGCAAGAAAACGGCGAGGCGGCAGCACTAAGCGCATACGCAGAGGAGGTTGGACGCGGCAGCTCTGGCTCATAAGAGCAATGAAGTAATAAAAAGTTTATTGCAAACGCCTACTTTTATCGCGCGCAGCCTGACTGGCGCTCGCTATGCATATTGCGGCCGTGGCCCAGCCGTTTTATATGAACTCGCGCTCATACTCCTCCGCGGAGATAATACAAATGACGCTGGAGTCTCGTATAACCCAGCCGAGTCATCAACTTGACCGTTTCAGCTATGAGGCATACTCTCGTAGTCTTTTCGTCGTCGGATTCCTCTCGAATTCCTCATTTGTAAGAGCTGCTGCAAGTTCCACGTACGTTTAAGACAAGGAGCAGACATTTTTTTTGAAAATTACATGCAACGATGGTGTAAAAATTATTCTAACTTGGGCCAACTACATATCGTCGGCCAATATGTATACCTTGATCCAGCATGGTCGAAAAATTAATCGGAAGACTATGGAAAATCGATGGAAAGCTATAATAGGGGTTTGCAACTCATGTGGGTACCTTGGCTCGACCTGAGTTGGTATGATTTTCACCCTCAGTTGGAAACAAGTTCTGTCGTGATATACAGTGAAACCTCCCTATTCGGACACTCCCATATAAAACCAGCAGCTCTATATCGCAGACAATTTATCGATGACCAGCTGAGCTTTCATCTTTTTCCGTATATGTCTCTCTCTCTCTCTCTCTCTCTCTCTCTCTCTCTCTCTCATCTATCTAAGTCTTTTCTTCTTACCCTCTCTCTCTCTAAATAAAAGTGGGCACTCTATAGCGCGCATACGGACAAAAATATTGGCCCAAATTGTCCAGACCGCGTGTTTGAGAACCTCTGGTAGCCGGGCAGGTAATGAATCAAATCGGATTGTCGGTTTGGAATTTGATGCTGCAGCATGGGGATGAGCATCAATGATTCAAATAAGGACGAAGAAGGGGGAGATCACGCGCACAATCGTGATAGTGATCCACGTAATGGCCGAATGATTCGGTTACCTGATAATTTTGAATAAATTAATCTGAACATGTGTTCTAATTGGTTGTGTTATTTTCAGGAAGCCTCCCTATAAGGCGGACTCTCTTTTGGCGGCGGTAGGCGTCCGCCATACAGAGGTTCCACTGTACTTGCATTTCTTGTACCAAACGTGTAAATTGCCACCCTCGATTGGTAAAGTTACGATGAAAACGTGTAAATTCACAGAAATTGGAATGAAGAATACCTCATGTGACAGGGGCATCAACTACCCCACGAACCTTTGATGGTATGATAATCCAAAAATTCTCTGCGTGTGCAGCATGAAAGGGGAACCAGGTACGCCCTTTATCGTTAGATCTGTGGCGGCAAATCCTCTCAGAGGCGCCGTATCTACAACGAAGAAATATCGTACGTAGGAGAGAAATAAAGTCGGTACCAGGCTGACCGACCCTATACTTGATCTTGTTGATCCGCAAACGACCAATTAGGCGTTATAACGGGTACAAGAGAAACCTTTCAGAGAGTCGCTGTGTCGAGGTGTCTCTGGTGGGCCGCGGGCCGAGCTCTCATCGCAGCTGTCACGGCCCAATGGCTTCCGACGCGCCCCCGAAGGGCGGGAAAGAAAAAAATCCCCCCCCCCCCCGGCAAGCGTGAAACTCATCAAGATGGCGAGCACTGCCCCGAAGCCCTGTCCACCTTCTACAGACTCTCGCATATTTTTATACAGTGAAACTTCAATAATACGAACCTTAGGGGACCGCTTCAACAGAAGTCTCAATTTTTAGTTTTATCTTGGATAGATGGGTATCACGAGCTAATTTATACTTTTCAACTCATGTGCTGACTCCTTTCACAGGTCGAATTAAATTTTTACGC
>JAPYYZ010001896.1:0-14471 GCA_030522705.1 Eretmocerus eremicus | reverse complement strand
AGATACTCGACATATTATCCTCTTGATTCCATTTCTTCCAAGAATTGAAATAATTTCATAAATTTTCATGATAATATCCCAGCTCTACCAGTATCAAATGATCATTATCTGTGAAATCTCACTTTGTCCAGCGAAAAATCAATGAAATGCACATATAGAATAGACAATACTCATACTCGCCTAGTTCTACTTTTCGTAAAAAGTGAAAGGGAGGGGGTGTTTGTATTTATTCAGATAACATGATAATTTCCTCGAACACACTCAGAGAACAGAGAGCTGAAGTCGTGGAAGTCTTCCGCCGACTCTCAAACACTGGCATGAAACCCCAACCCGAAAAATATGGATTCTAACACCCGAGGTGAAATATCTTGATCTTGTGATTGACAAAAAGGGGCGCAAGACTAGACCTTGCCAAATCAGATGCAGCGGAGAACTTCCCCACTTCAATGACCCAAAGAAGAATGAAATCCTTCCTGGGTTTGGCCAATCATTATCGGCGGTTTATCGAAGACTTTTCCAAGAAGACTGAACACATGAACGATTTGCTCCCAAAGGGCAAGAATTTTGAGTGGAAAGGACAACAACAAAATAGTCTCGAGGTCTTGAAGGGAACCCTATGCGAGGCCCTCGTCTTAGCCCCGGTGGACTGGAATAAGGCCCCTACTGTGACATGGGACTTATCTGACCTCGCCATTGGTGCCGTGCTCAGTCAGGGAGAACCGGGACACGTACAGCCAGTTGCTCATATGTAGAAATCGCTAGGGGGAGCTGAAAAAGAATCATTCAGCGCCCGGAAGAGAGTGTCTTGCGGTCGTCACAACCGTGCAACACTTCTGACCTCACCTCTATGGTCGCAGCTTCACTATCTGCGGTGATTACAAGCCCTTTTCTTGGATCGAATTACTCAAGGATCCCATGAGCCAACTCAACCGATGGGGAGCAAAATTGAGAGGGTACACTTGTACATTCAAATACGAACCTGGATCACAAAATACAAACGCGGATACTCTCTTGCTTAACCCTGTTAACCCACAAGCCGCTCCAGAGCAAGCCCCCATGTCCTGTTGTCCAGATGGAGAATACCTCTGTTCTACCATTGGCTCGGTTAACAGAGATTCTGTTACTGATTCGGATTTTTTATCAACAAACTCCGGGGGTCAAAATGTTACCTTTGATATCCAGACCTACGAAAACATCAATACGGCGTGCAAAGAATGCCCAATCGAGGTCATCCTCGGGATTGTCCTCAGCCAATCAACAACCAAGACGAGGTCGGAAGACGAGGTTAGAGCTACAGTCCCTTGGAAGACCTGCAAATATGTCCGGAGGGCAAGGTGATCTTGACGGCAGCACCATCGCTAAGAGACTCTTGTCCAGACAACGCGACGGATGCGCTACCTCATCTCCCACACGGCACCCAACTAAAGGGCCGAAATCACCAACCAAACATCCGAAGCCTCGATAAGCGAGTCTAAGGAAGACACCGTGCTCGGTACCGGAACGGGCACAGACGCCCCTCGCAGCCCATTGCAAAACTGATCGTTCCTTCTAGAACTCCTAGACAAGGAGGACGAAACCATCTCGTCTGGAAATTCCGCGTCCGAGATTGAAAAGTCAAAAGACCATGATCTAGAACTCACGGATCAGGATATTCGACCACAAGTGAGCTCTTCGCTTTCCCCATGGAAAGCAACATCCCAACAAAAAGGTGACACTCCAACTCATTATGTGACCAACGATCCGGATTTTCCCTCCTCTCCTAATGGAAAGTTTAGGTAAAACTTCCAATCTACTAAAAAATGGTCAAGGGTGGCCGACAACGTCAACCAGTCAGTCACGCCAATGACAACCACCGAAGAGAACGAAACCTACTGTTGAGGCAGCGGAGGGCTCATCCAAGATCCAATTCGCCTCACACTTCCAGATCTGAATCTCGACTAATCAGGAACGATCCTGGAAGAGTCAACTCCTCCACTACCAGTCCACCTAGGGCCAAATCCTGTACTCAATGGAATCGTGGGAGATTGGGTCGCCCACTTTTTCATGCTACCAGATACAATCGCCACGCCAGGAGGAATGAGGATCAAAATGTCACCGTCAAAAATAATGTCAGCGAAATCTACCCATCCTCACTGACTAGTAGTGGAAGGACTGGACTCCCGAGTTTTTGGGGAACTGGGCACTACCACCCAAAGAACAGGGATATCAAAAACAACACCAGCCCCCCCCCCTCCCCCCGCTCCATCACAACTACTAACACAACTACAACCACCCTGACAAGATAGGGGTGTAATGAAACCAAGTAAGTTGCCACCCGGTCGAGTACCCCCACGCTCAGCGTGTTCGACTAAAAAATCCGAATGAAAATCTCCATATATTTGATCATTTCTTGTGGGGTGCAAATAATGAGTAAAAACTTGTATGATGATTTGTCGAGTTGGATGATGTCAGGGAATGATTTGCATGAGATTCACGGATCACTGCTTCTCCTACTCATTATTCGTACTCTTCCCTCATTCGAAATTTGACAGCCCAGCTGACAAGCATTTGGATATGGCTAACAGAATTCTACCCTGTTTCGTTTGTCAAGCTATGTTTGCTGCTTGAACCATGTCTCGTATCGATAGAGAAGATGATATCCAAAAGCGGGAGATCGCAGAGGCTCGTCGTGATGCTGCAGGCAGGTTGCCGATTTAGATCACAGAGCTGACAAGAATCTGTATTAATTGCAATCAGGGTATCCGTAAAGAGATACGGGTTCTCGAAAAAGATCCACGGGCTTTGGGACTGGATGTGTCGACCCTAACTTCATCTCATACCTGTCTGATATGCAATAGAAATGAAAATCTCACGTGAATCAGCGTCGCAGCTCGTGTTGATGTATACAGGAAAAAAAAAAAAATTTACGTGATTGAAAGATCAAGATCCTGTCGGAATCATTTAGACGGCAGTGGTTGTCTCACACCAGAGTATCTCAAACATTTACGTTCCGTAAATCGGCCATTGAGAGTTCCGGGGTAGCGTCTTGCGCCCGTTTTTGGAAGAGTTCCGGAATAGATGCTCTACTGGCTCGAAATATGAGAATGAGAACAATTTTGATGAACAACAGTTCGCATCTATGAGTCCTATCAGTGAGGAAGATTTCAGAGCGCTCTATACATATTGTGATCCAGTCATGGAGCGGAACTATTCATAAATTGTAAGTAAGACACATTTACTGACTTTCTTGTGTAAAATGAATCAGGGCCTATCAGACGATTCCCTTGCTACAATATTTGTATATAACTCTCTACAGAGAATGAGCGGTGTGATCGCTACAGTCCGAAGATCTGTGATGCAAAGATTCTTTCCCGAAAATCTTGAATTGGACTCCATGACGAGAGTTGATTCCATCGCAACGCACTTTGATTAACTTGAGAATCGTCTTCATGATCCAACTCCTGAGAGACCCCGAGCAATAGTGTACATTGATGGAACGTACGTAGAAGTAGAGACTAGCAGCAATTTTAGCGCTGCCAAGAGATCGTATGACTCGCACAAGCATCATTATCTTCTTAAGCCTGGCATGTTGTTGCTTCTGATGGACGGATCCTTGATATACATGATCCCTATTTTTCGGATAGACGCAACAATGATGCAGCTCTGCTGTTGCATGCTTTTCAGTAATATCTACACGATTTGTGACGCTGGGTCCAACCTGGCGATATCATTATACTTGATCGTGGGTATCGCGATGCTGTACATTTCCTAGAAGCCTTAGGGTTCATTGTTTACATACCACCATTTCTAGAGCCAGGGCAAAGACAATTCACAACCGAGCAGGCTAATTTTGCCAAGTTGATCACGAAGACCAAATAGATCGTAGAGGCATGGAATGGGCACATGGTGAGCATTCCTAAATTTTTCGACTATAGGATATCGGTGATCCACACCTCAAACCTTGGTGACTCCTCCAAAATCGGTGCTGCTATCATTAACCGGTTGAGACCGACTATTCAGATGGTTGGTGTGAATGCCGCTTTTGCTGATGAGTTTTTAGAGAGATGAAGGGAGCCAAATGTTATGCAAGCTGGTGTCGAGGTAGATGTCTACTTGAGGACCACGAATGGTAGGTGGGCTTGACTAGACGAATACGACGATGCCAATTTCCCCATTTTCTCTCTGGAGGATCTTAATCGTATAACTGCTGGAGTGTACCAAGTTAATCTGTTTCCTGCGTACATCCAAAACAAGCTCCTCAGAGATGACGATGATCTCTTCCAATTTGATTCTTTGATTGACGAGCCAGGTCTGATACGGGTGCGGATTTGGTCTCGTTTTAGTAATAACACTAGATATCAGATATGGGGAGCTTTCGGCAGAGACCATGGGCAAGTCCAGTTCAATTATTATTGTACATGCAAAGCAGGCACCAGAACTTTGGGAACCTGCGCTCATATTGCAAGTGTCTTGTGGTTTTTGGGGTATGCGAGACACGAAGTGATGGTCAAATATCCACCCGTCGCTTTGATTGAGCACATTCAAGATGCTAGGAATCAGTGAGCTGAGATCACGCTACTCCTACTCTATGAGTTGTATACACTAGACGTTGCTTTAGTCGTTAAGATTCTACATAATTCATGTTATTTTATGTATAACAAGAATTTGAGGGAATTGTCATCCTTTCGTTAAATTTCAATCATCATTTGCTGTGATAAACTAGCCAAATCGTTCATAGTTCGAAACCCATTCAAATCTTTGTGATTCTGCAATGAAGAAGGTTCAATATTGAACGAAGCGATACAGAAAGATGAATTGGGTGCTGCCTCGTATCAACATGGTTTCATTCATGATACTGATGGTCCATTTGGATTCGCGCGAAATGCCCGTTTTGGAAAAAATTTCGAAAAAACAAAACTCTCGAAACGCGTTTCACTCTGCTCTGGATGACTGAAGTGATCCATTCTCTCAGTTTTTGATTCAGGCATTGAGCTTGTCACTATTGTACAAGAGAGATATGTGATTACGAAATCTATCCGCTGGGTGCACCTTCGACCCCAAAACTTGACTATGTTTCAGACCTCCTCCGTCAAAAAAATCGTATTCTCCGCTCCACGATATACACATAATATACTACGAGATCAAATTATGACCAAAGTGATTCATAAACTCATATACTAATACAAAATCAAGAATCTCGAATCGCGTATCTTGAGTTCTCCACCTCTCAACAAAAAGGGACGACTTTGCAAAATAGGTCCGAAATTGATATGCACTCGTGTTATTCGCCTGCCGAGCTCGATTGGAATCAAACTCGCTCCTCCATGTATCCCTGAGACTTCGGAGATTGATATATTCTCGTCGCATTCGTTGTTTCTTGTGCAAATCACCCTCCTACACGAGAATATGAGATCGCAGAACCAGTTCAAGAGGGGAATGCGCATTGACTCACGAGTTCGCTGGACCCGATGGTGATCGAACTCGCTCCTTCTCGTTTTTCCCAAATTCTGTTCATCCATTCATTTCCGTCGAAATCATTGAGCTTGGTCTGATTACTCCGCTCCGCGGAGAGACGGAAATGCAGAACTAGACCGAGAATTCAGTGCGTGCACTAATATGTGCGTCGAGTTCGATCGAAATCAACACATAACCTCACTCCACCGTTGCACCGGAGGGCTCTTTCTAGACTGGATATCTCAAAACATGGATAGCATTGAGCTTTGTGACCGTGAAGACTTTTGTTCAGTGCTCTGAGATCTAACGTTTGAGTATACTTACAAGAAGTTTGACCGAGAGCCCAAATCCTATCTTTCATGGCGGGGTCCTTTCAATCATGCAGAATTATTTTCAGCCCAATCCGTACGAAATAATTGTGAATCATTTAAGAGTTCATAGACATTACCGGGTTCCGTTGCGCCACTGTGGTGTGTGCAACCACTTGAATATTGCGATTGTGTTTTGAAATATTGAAATTTCCCAATCGAAAAATCCCTAAAGTTGTAATAATATATGAATAGTTCCTAATCTTCCACAATGACAATACAGCAATCGATTAGATGTGATGACTCTATCGCAGGAAAATTTTTGAAGAATTGATTTAAAAAGACTTGATCGGGTATTCCTGCAACTTCATTTCTGCACTGAACGTGCACGTTCAGTGCAGAAATAAAGCTGCAGGAATACCCGATCAAGTCTTTTTGAATTGATACAGCAATCTCACACAGATCCAATTACACACTTCATACCCGTATCCGCAGTTCAAATTTTCGCGCCGATTACAGATATTGTAAGATACCCCTGACATCCGACCGAAGGTATCAACATACGCTTTTGATCAATCCCAATCTCCTCCCTGCAATTACCGACCTACGCTGATCAAGCCATCAACCAAGACGGGCGCTGATGATCCTCCAGTCTAATTAACTTGCGCGCAACGACGTCACGATCATTATGGATGACCCAATGCAGACTCTATGTGAAAGCGCAAAAAGCGCGTTGGTCAACGCACGTGGAGACCTCAAGATAGCCACGTATATCTCCAAGGCACTCCATCTCCCAAGTCCTTGATCCTCCCAACTCATTTTTGAATACTTTTCCCCAAAAACGGCTCACATGTGACTGTAGCGTGCCTATTGCACTGGTCGCGTCTCATTCCTAACTCCGAGAGCAAAGAACGGGAACGTTACGGAACGCTCAGGACGGTTCCAGTGTGGCATCCAGCGTCCCCAAATGAATACAATTCGAAAAATTCTCATATTTGTGATTGAAAATCACTGTGATCGTTCTCTCTCCATCTGCTCATAACATTTGTCCAACTCATATGATTCGCATCCTATATTATTTTCGATCATCCCCAAGATAAGAGCCCTCTCCTCGACATTCATCCAAGACATGTTGTGAGATAAGGCTACTCGTTTGAGAGAAAATCTCTTGCGAAAAAAAGTCCCTACAAACCAGAAGCGATGTAAAAATTCCCATTTGGGCTATGGAACCTGAATTCTCCTCACCATTACTCCCTTACAGATGTTCCATATCAGAGGTAGTATTTATGTTCTCCGAAATTGTAATTATAACATCATTTCTGATCAATGGTCATCATTTCGAGAGAAATCTTCTCTCAGACAAACAGTTGTAGCTCAGACGAGGAATAGCTCAGAGACATTTCGGAAAAAAAAGTTTCGAAGCTCTAGACTTTTTCCTCCAAATACTTGACGAATCATTTCGATCCACCAACTCCCGTCTGAATTGCGGAGGTTTGGATATTGCCCCGATTCCTAAGAAATTCCACGTTACGAATGATTGGTCGAGGGTTGTTTTATGAGAAAATTAAGATCAGTATCATGAACATACGAGAGGTGAGTGATAGTTAATGAAGCGATTGTTCATTATGATTCAATGTAACGAAGAGAACATGGTACAGATGACGATCTGAGAAGGCATCTCGCTAATTACGTCAAGCAGCGTAATTTTCATGCTGGTATTGTTGAAATGTGATGCACAGAGTATTTTGGACCCATGTAGAATACTTCATGCATTCGCTGAGTAGCTTGAAGTCAATTCTTCAATGATTTTTTTTTCTTCGTTGAATTAACGTCTTGCCGAAGTAGTCACTCCGTGTAACTGGGACATCTCAACTCAATTTGATTGAGATTAGATGTATCTCGAATCATTTCAAAGGTCTCCGCGCTAACTTCAAAATAAGTCTCAGTACGTTGGGAACTATTGGAGTGGGTCAGAGTTAGTGCTGCCACAAGCTTAGCATGGCCGCAATCAGCACAAAACCCTTTTTGTTTATCGAGAACTTTTTCTTCATAAAAATGGAATAGCTCGGTTAGGCTTGGTAGGAATTGAATTCACTGTAACTCATTTTGAAGGCCCTGAAACAATCCCAATAATGAGCCGAAGTACGTTCGTGAAGGGATTGTGAAAAGATTGGGAAAGGATCAGAGTTAAAGCTGCCACAAGTTTAATATGCCGTCAATTGGCTCACTCACCTTATATTATTCTCTTCAAATGCCTTGTATTTGTGGTCAATTGAAAGCTTACGATCTTAGCTTCTGATTGTAGGGTGCGACAGCCAAATTGGACATTTGTGACCAGAGTTGGCAGCTTTCGGAGAAGGCTAACAAACTTACAACGCGATGAGCTAGCTTCTGTGAGCCTGAAATAATTCTCTCTTCACTGTGAGAAGTATCGTGTGATTTTAATGTTCCCAAAACTAGGAAAAAAGTTACCAAAGTCGGTCAAAGTAGGCCCAACGGTGGGACCCGCATAGGGACAACTCCTCAGTATTCGATTTCTCCCGCATCCGAGGCAAGACAAGCGGAGCCCACCGGTGGGCTCTGGATGAGTCCACTTAGCGATTCTCTCGATTCTCCCGTTTTTCTTCGCCCGAGACTAAGAAATTCGTTCTACTTGAATTTGATTCTGATACATTTTGTGACAAGATTCCATTCACAAGCCTTCTGGATCGATAGGTCATGTTTTGAAGGAGATGTTACAATCGCGGCACTGACCTAAGGAATAATCCAGCAACGAATAAATAGGGGGGTGACGACTCGTGCTCGATCGGTGAATGAGATCCAGTTGTCGCCCCCGGGGGCGAGCACTAATCCCCAGTGCTTCTCGGACAAAGTTTTAGTCGTCGCCCACCTTATTTCCATCGTACTCAATTCCCAGTCATCTCACAGAACTCTAGCTCATGTTCGTACTAGAAATTCTGATGATGTATCCAGAGGTCTTATTGTCCTTTGCACGGTCAACTATCCTATGCTTGTTGTGCGGTTGAGTTTGAAAAATAGACCATCGTTTGTGTAAGATCGTAACGGACACCGAGGATGACTACAGCTGAACAATTTCAATCATGTTTAATTCTTAAGTGACATTCCATTACATGTCATGAACATGTGATGACTGCACATGCAATCAGTTATGGTTCCGCAAGCTAAGATGGATCCGTTCCAAAGTATTTTCGTAAATGTACAGTATCTACGCGCACATCCACATGAAAATGTTTTTACATACGTGTTTCCCAAACGTGAAAACCAACACACCGATAAAATTGCATGAACGCCGAACACACATGTACACTCTCGACGAACAAATTTCTCCAATTCACACGTCCTTCTATTGTGATAGAAGTCGGATCTGCTTTGATTAATCGCACCCCGTCAAGAACATTCGAAACAGGAGCTGATATAAGGTACTGATGCTGTGGCGCAAGCTGTGGCGGTCTCGAAAAAAGTGTTATTGGCAACGTCTAATATGAAAATTGACGATAAAAAATCCACGTAAATTGCACAAATTGATGTTCAATGCGGCCTCTAGTACTATCTGAATATCGATCTGAACCGAGCAGAGATCATTTTCCCGGATATCACACGCATTCTCATGATTCAAAACAATCTCGTTTCTATCGCACGAGACTAAGAGGTCTGTCTCAATTACACTTGGTCTTGGCCAATTTTGAGGAAAAATTTCGTCCTCGAACCTTTTAGACATGGTGGGTAATACTCCAGAGAGGCTGTATTGATCGCGACACTGTCCAAAGAGATAATTGAGCCATAAATAAGAAAGGGGTGACCACGAGTGCTCACCAGGGACGAAAAGTAGTTGAAGGGGAGCGACCACTAGTGCTTTCGTACTTGTTCACTCCAAGTTTTTGCCAAAATTCTTCATCTTAACATGCCGGCTCGGGAAAAATTCCGCGATATTTTTGAACACTGGAAGTGCATCCCCAGACCGTATACGCATACTTGAAGCCGAAAATAATTGATCAACGTGAATAATTCCTCAGAGGGGCGACTACTACTGCCACCACTCTACTCTCTTCCAGATTCTCGGAAATAACCTTCTTCGCATGAAAAACCGACAATCTCCTGAACGTCACGTTCAGCAAGAATTCCAATTTACCAATACTTGAGCCTCCAAGCAAAGTTTGAGATTAGTCCAGCTGACACGTAAACCATCCAAACTAATGGAAACTGAAACTATGGAAATATTCTCTCTGAGGAAGTTATGAAGATATTCTTGATAACTTGCAAAATTGAATGGGGGTGTGCAGTTGCATTCAACGAATGGTACGGTTGGAAGTTGGGGATATTGCTGCGGCTCGCGACCGGAAGGGATATACATGCATAACCTGTTTGTAAGGGCTCCATTTCCCTTGATCCGTAATGAGATCATGCGTACTCGGACTGTATTCTATTTTTGACCGTCAACTGTGAGTAGGATTGATTTGCTGATCTGAAACTACGTGCGGGATGCGGGCAAACTCCAATGTAATATACGACGTAACCTACGCGATGTCGAAAAAAATCTGGGATTGTCTTGTTTGTCCGTCCCCACATCTTCCCTGTGTCAAAAAAATGTATTAGTCTCCCACCTTATTAATGGACAACTTCGATATTCGAGGTTTGCTGCCTTTCGTTCGAGATCGTTGCGTTTTATCTGTATCTTTAAGACAGATTCTCGCGGTTTGCATCTCACGTATTGTGTGGATGTGAATTCGTGGCTGGTTTTTCCATGTGATATCATTCAATTCGATGTAGCAAGTGACATTGCTGGCAGACGTAAGCGCTCCGATAACTCAGTATGGTTATGTGGCCGTGGCTATCGCCCTTGAATAAAGTATGCTTACTATGAATTTGACTATGATTGTGGCCATCGTAGCTTGAACGAGCAAAAGACCGTAGATAATCTTGCGATCGATCTGTGCGCTGCGCCTGTCTGTATCCATACTTCTTCACTTCTTTCATTTGAAACCTCGTTTGTGCCGGAGGATAATGATGAAGACCATCGGTTGATAACTTAGCGCGCGCCGTTTTGAATGCTCACAGTCTTTTTCAATTCTATACGCAATAGGATTTTTGAGGTGATTGACAAACTGGCAAACTCTTTTTCCCGATATGAGCTCTAATGAAAGAGTATTGATCTTCGTGTTGCGCGCAAGTTTCGCGAGGGAATTCGAGTCTTAGGATAAATTATGAATAGAATTTTTTCAATTATTACGAATTATACCCTTCTTATGAACTATCTACAATGTTCGTCGATACTCAATAGGATTTTTAAGATAGTCAACACATCCATTTCTTTTAAAGAAATCTTTTCGATTGAAATCCATTGATGCAAATGTTTTCAGAATCTGCCCATTCGACAATATCCTCAATTGAATGCTCTAAATTATTTCATCTAGAAAAGTTCATGCCTTTAGTACAAAATCTATTTAAAAACTTATGATCTCCGCGCGCGACTGGAATTTCAAATCAGATTTTGAATCGAATTTTCTCACCAATTGGAGAAAACATGCCGTTGGTTTATACTCTGTCAGATGTTTTTCGGTCCGATAGGATTCCCTAGATGATCAACCGATCTAATTCCTCGGCGTGAATTTTTCCTAAATTTGGAGATGCATGTGCCTTCGGAATTTGTTTGTTCAGCTACTTGCTCAAAAGGATTTTATCAATCATTCGCATATTCATTCTTTCTAAATGAATACTCTGAAGCATGTTTTGATCTCCGCGCGTAAATTCGAACTTCGACTTCGATTCTCAATCAATTTTCTCAACAGTTGACCAACCTTTTGCGCGCAGTTCGCGTCTCTCCAAGTTCTGTAGCTTTTCAATTAGATCCTGGGTTTAATTCTCTGAACAACTGATCAATACATATTTCTGACATGAATCCTGACCAGGACGAGTAGACCTTACGCGCGCGTTTTTCAGTTCTAGTTTTGCTTTCATTCCCAAATAAGGTGGTCCTGGCAGGAGCCGTAAGTATAACGGAAATCCTAGCTGATCATTTTTTGGGATGCGAGGTAGAACAAGATTCTTCAATTTTCCTCGAGATGGAACTTACCATAATTTCGTTCACATATATGTTCAGGCCTTGAAGAGAGAGCTGTCTTAGAAGACATCGCTATGGTTAGCGAAGGCCTTAAGGTCATCGGTAATTCCACGGAAAATTTGAGATTTGAGAGTTAAGAACGTGCCAAGGTCAAATGGAGGTTTCGGAGGTTTTTTGAAGCATGTTAAAGGTGATCGAGCTAGGAGAAAATGGAAGTTCAGGGGAACATTATCGATTGTCAATTCATAATCCGATAGAGGTTGTGAATTTCACGATAATAATGATGACAGCATCTTGCTCTATACGCAGTGGAAAGTAGCAGAGTGTTAATCTCTGAAGTTGATCATCTAGAGAAATTCAAAGAAATCGGCTCCACGTCTTTGATATCAACGTTTTCGTCTCAGAGGTGATAATTTGATCATATTTTTATAGTACGATATCTGCACGCCACCAAATGACAACCTCAACTCCATAGTTCGTTTAGTTGGACACCAAGATTTGAGATCTGTTTCTCCTATCAATAACGTATCACTCTCAAAGCTCTGGATATCATGATTGGTAATTTTCATACACTTTTCTATTCCCATATCAATCCCAGAATTGTCCGAGTATCTCCCAACATCTCTGAATTTTGAACTACGAAAATAATTTTGTGATCCCCTGTCAGTTCTTATAGACAAATTTAACTGTTTTCACAACTCATGGATGAGAGACTTTCAATCCTCAAAGTCGAATGCCAAAAAAATCGATGATTAGGTCATTACAAGAGTGAGGATATGGACACGTTTAGGAAAAACTTTTGAAGTTATACACGGTCTGAAAATTTCGTATCTCATCGGAGAGGTCATGCACGTATATTCATCGCGAGAATGTTCTCATCAAGTTGTGATCGGGTTCAATAGGTGAAATGTCACAAATGGAACTCCTCATTACAGAGAATTAGCTGAACTTTTCGATAGAAATTATCATCATGGATGTGATCCGATTATCTTTTGGCATGACTTTCAAGAATGACGACGAACTAGAGAAATTCATCTTGAATTAACAAAAACAATGTACGGCACTATCAAAATATGATACCCAGATCGCTAGAGGATCAGGATTGAAGTATCACTCACTGACCTCGCAGTGCAAGCGTTCTGGTTGTTTTACACCAAACATGAAGGCTGGTAAAGAGAACAAGTCGCAAAAGTGTGACTGTCCTTTCGTGATCAAGATCAGTGGTGCACAAGAAAATTCATACATTGTGAAAGGAACATCCACCTTTGTCCACAGTCAAACTTGCCAAAATCTGAATTATCAAGGTCGAGATCAAGGTGAGCACACATAAAAACAGTGCGATAATTCAACACTTCAGATCAGCAGGAAACTACTCTAATGAGTTCATCATAGAGAATGAGTTATGCACTCCCCTGTATGAGACACCTGGCAGCTATTGTATCTAGCAGTCTAGGAATTCCTCTCTTTTATTCAGTTCCTGTTGAATTATAATTAGTTCTGATGCTTATGAGCGCCAGAGAATTTGAATGCTTATATCTCTTGATCGAAGTACTCTATGTGCGTGAGCTCTAGATGTGAATACTATAGCAAGTCGCGGAATCGCAAATTCCCGCTCGTTCGCTCTCTTGCCGTACCTTTTGGAGCACGTGCAAGTCTGTTAAATTATAAAAGAGTTTTGTGCGAGAAGCTATTGGTCTAGTATTGCTCAAGTATCACTAATCAGAAAGATAAGGTAAATATCTATTGAGCAAGCCTCTGTATTCTGTAGTATTAGCATTTATGAGCCTGTACTTGTGTTTGTTACAGGCGCCTTTTCTTGTCACGTTCTTTCAATCCACTCTGTTATTTTTATACGTCTTGAATAAACCTCAAACTGTCTCAACTTGAAAGTCGACTTGTTGAATGCATTCCCCTCATAAACTCAGCTCGATTTTATCAGGTTATGGGCTCAGAAATGGAGGTTTTGAAATGCAAGTAGACAGTGAGGTTAGAGTGATGTTATATGCATGATCCAATGCAAGAATCGCCAGTGCACTCTGAGAACTGTTTTTCGACTGCTGTTGAGACTGAACTACTGCAAGGATTGTTGTACAAGTCAGTATAGCCAAGAAGTACAATAATTAGTCATGGATTCAGTCAAGTCTCAACTTGGAAGCCTAACGGGAGATGCACAAGGAGAATTGAATCACATATCCTGGATATTCAAATTAAATTTAGCCTTGAGATCCAAAGGCCTATATGATGTAGCAAGTGGAATAAAAGTGAGACCCGATGGACCAGAGACCAACGCTGAGGTAACGTCATGGATCAAACATGATTTTGGAATAAAAGTGAGACCCGATGGACCAGAGACCAGCGCTGAGGTAACGTCATGGATCAAACATGATTTGGATGCACAAACTCTTGTAGGTTTAAATGTGAGTAGCTCCATAGCCAGAAAAATGGCTAATTGTGAGGCGGGTTTGTAAATAAACCATGCCACAATGAAATAATAACGAATATATTGTAAAACTGCGACTCTCAATTACACAAAGGCTCAAATGATTTGGATATGTCTCGACTCTTGCGTTGCCTCGCGCGGACCAGCGCGGACTGCTCGTGCATGGGCCGGACCGAACACGCATCTCTGCTCTTGAGGGGCTCAGCATAGG
>JAPYYZ010001895.1:0-14429 GCA_030522705.1 Eretmocerus eremicus | reverse complement strand
CGAATCAACTCCAAACTTTTTTGAGAGGAATATGAAGTATGCAGAATTTTGGTACCTCTGCAAAAAATAGGGAGGAATACTTTCATTAACAATCATATGCAACTGAAAAATGATGGTTCGGCGAAGTAAGGCGGACATTCTTTCACAGGTGAGAGTTCTAGCTGCTGAATCGTGAAGATTGCAGTGATCCCAAAATTTTATTCTCATGACCGTTTTCGATTGTGCCATTGCCTTGAATAAATGACAGAAATTAGAGAGTTATTTGTGAAATACGGTTAAGGGCACGTCGGAGCAAATAGTTCGGGCGGCCGCCATCGCGTATACAAACTCAACTTTGACGGTATTTTGGGAAAAATTAGAGCCGTAACTTAAAAAAATGAGCTCGATATCTTAACAGTTTGTAATTCAAGGAACAAGATGCGACGTCTCTGACTTCGATGAGATGCGAAATGAGCTCGCAATCTTGACCCTATGAATTACAGTATTGGCGTTCCAAGCCATGCGCTCGAGTCGTATTCACACCGATTCGTAGGGTCAAGATTGCGAACTCATTTCGCATCGAATCGAAGTTGGAGACGAGGCATTTCTTCCCTTGAATTACAAATTGTGGAACTATCGAGCCACTTTTTCGAATTAAGTCCATAATTTTTTTGCAAAATACACCCAAAATACCCCTCTGCTCCGACCTGGGGGGTTATTGAGACTATTCAATTAAACATGAAAATAGTTAGTTTACACTTCGGGCCCCCGACGGCGCTAAGTTACGTGAGCCATAACTTTGAGTTACGCTGACCTACATCAAATTAGGCCTCAAACTATCCTACGCGTATTTATAGCGCACAGTAAATTCACTCAAAATAGTAAACGTTTTGATTATAGTCAAAGAGTCGTACATTTGCATATATAAAATTAATGTGTGCTCGAGATACGCGTAAGATTATTTGAGGCCTAACTTAATGTAAGCCAGCGTAACTAAAAATATGCCTCGCGTAGGTTAGTGCCCGCCGGCGGCCCTAAATGCAAGCTAACTATTTTGATGTCAAATTAAATAGTCTGAGTATGCCCCCTGCCCTTAAGATGGTGATCGGGGTGAGCGCGGTGCATGAAACAGTCTAGTTGGGTCACCCCATCTCAAGCTTACCTTGCCTTGAGATTCAGTAGTTGGTGCAAACAATCCTTCATTTGGGCAATCCCATTATGCGGGACTCATCGATGAACCATGCCGCGCACCGAGACGGACCACCCATTCTCACTGCCGCAGCAGAAATGTAGAAATCATCCAACACCATAAATATAGAATTGATCACTAATATTATGATCGACAATCAAATATCACTTGAAGGGCTATATGCAATGGAAGGAAACATTCAAACCACATACTAAACACAGATGAAGGTTGAGTAACATGAGTCGTTGATAGGTACCAATCAACCACATTCACTGTGGATAAGAGTCGATTCAAAATGATATGGTTAATGTAAATGTGAAATCTCATCTATTTAAAACTGAACGCCGATACACGAGGTCGGCGTGCGGATGAAATTTCGCAGGAATCGTTTTTAAACGAGTTGAAAACACTCTGCTTTTAGTGGAAAGACAAGCTAGCTCGATCGGGCCAAAATCTGGCGATACTGAAAGAATTCTGATGTGGCGTCACGAGCCACTTGGAAACTTCTGGCCATCACGCGTCGTTCGGGAAAGCTCGCGCCAACACCATTGCATCTCCCATTTCTGCTTTGATGCCCTCTGCTATTGCCGCTTTCTCGCGCGAGGCCAGCTCTTTCGAAAGCTAGCAGCATGCACCAGCCGGAGCTTTTCTCTCTTCCTCCCGATCGCCCAACTTGCGAGTGCCAGAAGTGAGGAAGGATTTATCTATTGACGCAAACGCAAGAATCGTACTGGACGATCGAGCCTTGGGGCCGCAATCGGGCAAACCTCCTGAGGACTTTATCGCTCAGATGGAGATAAATGTGATTCCCCTTCACCTTTTTCTCGCTCGCAGTCTTCGCGAGAGCAATTTATAGGCGCTGAAAAAATTCTCCTAATTCACTTTCATCCTCACCCCGGCGCAGCGCCTTACACTTACTATCTAACCGAGCTGATAAGAGCTCCAGACTCCCTCGGTGTTTTGAGACCCTTAAAGGCTCTATAAATCTCTGCGATTCGAGAGAAAATCAACAGTGAGATGGTCGTGGATGATGTTATGTCGATGAAGAATTAGCATGATAACATTTTCGATTAGTTGATTTAATCATTTGTTCTCGAGCAAACTCTGAGAACTCTGCAATAACCCCATTTGATCTGTTGCCTTTGAATCATTTGAATGATTCGAACTCTCAAGTCTTCGTGGTGACACTGAGACACGGGTAGGTTGACGTATTAGTACTACGAGGACTATCGATGGATGGCAGACCACAAAAAAGAATTTTCATTCGATAGAGCTACATATTCCCCCTCACGCCCAGCATGCTCTGTCCATGAGTTATGCTTTTGACTGACAATGAGTTTGATGAGTTGACGCACTACTGATTGACACTTTTTATACAAGTCTAGAAGGTATGTCCTATAGTCAAAAGCAAATTCGGGCACCATTGATTGGAATCACACCAGGAATCGTGGTTTTGAGTCACTCTTCCAAAAACCCTCTCTAATAAATCAAAATTATCCCCAAAAGTTTACCTTAGCAAGATGAAACGAAAATATTCGTGTTACGAAGAACTAGCACCTGGAGAGCCAAGTAATTGCTCATGAGGTAGACCTGTTCATCTAAATGGAAACATTCAGACATTTTTCGATGGCTTAGTATTCACGTTTTCAGGGAGAATTGTTCAGGAATTATAATCACCGTTAAGATGAATCATTTAATATGTAATACATAATATCAGTGAGATCTATCTTATCGATATGAGTTAAATACATCATTTAACCTCTAAGGATTTCACTTATCTCGGGGAATATTCCGAAATTCTTCGAAAATTTTAATGAAAACCGCAACTTCCCGAAACTTTTCTAAATTTCAGATTTTTCCATTCAAGATCACTACTCTTGTTCATCTAGCAAACTTGGGTGTACGTTTGGATCGAGTGTCAAAAATATATTGAGATCAGAGAAATCAGGATGGTACATACTAGACTGTAGTTCACCTCCACTCGCCTGAGTATTCGGCTGGATTGATTTCAAACGACCCCGAGTCACTCGAGAACATCCCCATGATTCCGGGTAGCGAGGGATCGCCAGCGTTGCGACCATTGAGAGTGTGGGACGCCGCCCCGTGCGCGCACCGTCAACTTTGTGGACTAGCAAGTGGGTCGGAAGAGCAGACTCGTTGCGGCGCGTGGAGGCATCTCCGCGTCGCTTTATTAATGCAGCCAGCCAGCCTCGTCGTCAACTTTGCAAACAATGCTGAATCTGGGAAAATTCCTCGTTTACGGGGCTCCTCGTCCTCGTCGTCGTCGTCGTCGTCGAGGCACAACAAAACGCGGCACCCGCGTTTCTGCGGTGTATACGGCTCAGCACGCGCGCGGCCCCCAAAGGTTCACTTGCCCGCGCGCTCATTCCTGCCTCCCTCTCTATTAATTACACGAATTAGCCCGAGGCGTAGCTCTAGAGGCGAGGAGTGTGGCGAAAGCACGTGGATGTATAGCGCGCTCGCTTTATGCTAATGCACCTCCGTCGTCGTCGTCGTCGCCGTCGAAGTTTTCGCCCGTCACCGAGCCGCTTTCTTCTTCTCGCGTCTCATAGGCAGAGACTCTTCTTGCGCGCCCGCTACTTGTCATTCCTGCATTATTTACGTTTCAGCCCGCTATGCGCAGCGAGTAAGACGATGCACCCGCCCTCACCTCCTCTCTCGCCGTCAACGTCGGTGGCGTCGTATACAGTGCTCCACCCGCCAGCGGATGCACGCGCCAGCCAAAGTTTGCTCGCTCCGCGGCGAATTTGCCGCTGCAGTGGCTCGATGACGCACTTTTTGCTCCATCCCCGTTGTTCTCTCGTACTCTTCCAGCCCCGCCTCCGAGATTCAAAGAACTTTTAGACAATTTTGCAACCATTTCCGCTGCCTCAAAGAGCAGCCGCGACGAATCGCGTCAAAGTAGGCTACGAGCAGCCGCCGCGCCGCGCCGTGCGCAACCATGAAAGCGAGCATCGGCTTTGAATGCAGCCGACGGATTTTCGGGGCCATGCTTTCAGCTTCGTGCATCATTAAGCAGTCGCGGATCAATCGGATGTTTCCTCTCTCCGAATTTTCCTCCCATCGTTTCCATCTTTCATATTCAACTAGGAATCTTCCATTAACTCTCGAACTCTTGTTTCTCTCGCCATTAAGAATTTTATTCGAATCGCCCGAATCCAATTTTGACCCGGCTCTCAAAGGTGGCGTTAGAAACACTTATTAGCGTTGAATAGGTGTAAGAAACTGTTTAAAAAATGAAAGATCAACTTTTCATTTCTGTCATAGCTTCATGAGTATTTATGCAATAGAATGCCTCGATCTGCAAAGCAACTCAGGTACGATGGCTGCTAAAGTTTTATCGAGTAAATTTTCTAACTGAATAATTCAACGAGAGTGATTGTGAAATTCCTCTAAACACTTCGAACGCTGTATCTACCACGTATAGATCAGGCAAAAATTTCCTCGAAACTTTTCATATTCCAGCACCAAACTTTTTTACTTTGCTCGTTCCATCATTAGTGCGTTACACGGTAACAACCAATTGTCTCGTTGTTCGATTCATAACGGAAACATGGGATGCATATTGTCGAAGTATTTTAGAATCGGCTATAGACAACATAGCAAATTTTCAATTTTTGCGATAATCTTGGGATAGCGTAGGATCCATCAATTCAAAAAATCTGAAAAAGTTCCGATGGATACTCGAGTGCTCCTGAAACAGTAACCCGTGAGAATTTCTTCTTCATACGAATCCAAAATTGAGGGAAAAAAGTAAAATGGGGAAAAAGTTGTTTCTATAATTTTGACTCTTTTGTCGACTTTTCACCTTCAAAGTATCGCAAACTGGGGTCACTTCGGACCCCCCGGTGTGACTCTGTTTCGGCTCTCACTTTTGCCTGGCTCATTGTAGAGTATCTTGCAGCGATTCATTTGCAGCGAAGAATCGGCAGAGAACTTTCGAGTGCGCGTTTACAAGATGCGAGATCCAAAGTCACTACAATCGGGTACGTGGGAATGAGAAAACTGACATTTTTCGAGCCAAGATATAATTCACCACCGAACGGGTTATTTGAAAAGCACTTCGACTTTATATCCGTACTGATCTCTGCTCTCTGGTCATTCAGAAACTGAGTTGACGATTTTTTTAGCACGCGCAGTCTTTCATCGAAACGGTAATGAAGCACCAACCAGTGCCACGCCCAGAGCACAGCAGTGAGGAGAACCGGGATCCGAAACGACCCACGAGTGGGTGCGCTCAAAAGTCGAGCTCGTCCCGTCCCGTCGTCGACCGCTCGCGGAGCGCATATCAATGACGGCCGAGCGATCCAGTGTAGCCCACAGAGCCGAGCCCGATCGCGGCCAACTGCAGCGCCATGATTCATCGTCATTGAGAGGCAATTCATTGCCGAGGTTGCGCATCCCGCTCCCCCGCGATAAATCACGCGACGCTCCGCGGCTGGACCAACTTTTCACGAATTCACGGCTCCCTGCCGCGATCGCGACGCTCCGAGATCTGCACTCCACCCATGCATAGCCCGCATCGTCCGCCAACAACCGATTGCGGTAGCCTCGTCACGACGACCTCGATCCAGATAGCGCCATCAGAGGATGGCTCTTGGGTGGGGAACGATGGGGGCCGATCGAATGGTCGATTTGTCCGGTAGCTCCGATCAATCACCACCGCGGCCGCAAGCGCCGCAGATCGCCCGCACCGGGTCTGCGGGCTGCCCCCTTGGCTCGTGTAATGTCCGTCCCATCAGAGGTGACGCTGCGCGGAAGCGGTCGAGCGCGTCAGAGGCTAACTCTGCGAGAGAGGCGACGCTCAGAAATCGACGCTGAGTGGCCCTTGATGGGAAAGTTAGAGCTGGCCGATAGCCTGAAGCTCTGGCTGCAAGTGAGGAAAATTCAATTCGTGTCGCGGTACTCGCTCCCGGCTGAGGCAACTCTTCGCTAAGTGCATCGGAAGCATCAACTACGTCGCTGGACGAGAGTCGGGGCCCGTAGGATGCGAGCTACGTTGCACTCGGTGAAATTTCATGAGAAGGTTGACTAGAGCGGATAAACCAAACTTCAAATGTGACTGGTAGGAGCGAGTGGGAGTGTGTTGGATCCAAGCTTTTCCCCCTATCTTTACGTCGCGTGTGAAAATCAAGGTCAAGAGCTCTGAAAACGCATTTCCTGTCCTCTAGCACATTATGATATAGAGAAATAATCCTTCCGACTCCCTGGACATTGATCTCCACGAGTGCCACGGAGAGAGGAACAATTCCCTTTCAAAGTTGCCCTGCTCTCCGCGATAGACATTTGATGAGCAGCGTATGGAATTAGCGAGCTCGTCTCCTAACGGATCACAATCACAAAGTACATCAAATTTCAACCGACTCCCGCCTAGCATTTCATCAAGGATTCCATTTACTCTCATATGAGAGTTGCGATTGTTCACGTGCACGTGAGGTCTGTATTCCCATTATGCAGGGTGAGTCATTTCTATTTCATTCGACGTCGTTTGCAAACCGCATCTGTTTGCTAAGGTATCAGTCTCATTGCATTCCGCGTCGTAACATATTTACGAGACAGGTTAGTTCACAGTCAGAGATGCCACGCGAAAGGCGTCTGTGCTGGGATCGCATCTATAATACCGCGCATGAACATTGCCCAACTTCAACGTTCCGTCGTGAGCTTGTGCTCAATAATTCTTCACTCCTATGATGAGACTATTCAAAGTAGGTCGAGGCGCCTAATCGAGTATATACTCTGTGAATAAGCGATCGCTTTGCCAAAAGAGAGGAATGATCTGTCAAAGCTCGTGAAATTTGCACAACCCTCGTCCTTTCAATATTCAATGATACGAACGAGGATCGATGAAGCGAGCCGTCGCTCTGACGTGATAAATGCTGCAGAAGATTTGGAGCGAGAGACGGTGGGTATCTGCTCGAAAGACTCGCGCCCCGAACGAGCCAAGAATCACGCGCAAAGTTGACTCAACGACAAACTCTCCCCCTCTATATCCCGAGCGAACGACAGAACGGCAGAGTTGACGCGCGGGTCTGGCTGAGAGACTCGCTGCGCTGCGCGTCTCGAGCGTTTCAGCTCGCGCCGGTGCCGCTGATGCAGTGCCATTGAGAAGCTGTGGATTCCTCCGAGTCGCGTTGTTGTAAGCTGAGTTTCTGTAGTTACAATGCGACGAAGACGACGTCTCGCCACTCGCGCAGACGCGCAACTTCGTAGCAGAGTTGTTTTGCTCCGGAAACACTCCTCTTATACTATTATTATGTATCCATTCAACTGCTTGACGCATAGCTCCCACACTTCAATTGCGATTACAACGGGAGCAAGAGCTAAAACTGAATAAGTGCGCTTGTGGACATCCACAAGGACGCAGCGAAACAGAACGAAGCAAGCTCATTGAAAATTTGAAGCTCGCTCATCGTACTCTCTCCGTCCGGATTATTGGGATTTTTAATTAATCACTCAATAGCAACTCAATCCAATGATTGAATCAGTATACCTCTTCTAAGACTCTTCGATATTATGATGATCTTCATTTCAAATATTCTGAAGATTTTGTTTTTGAATCAAGAGATTGTTCAAGTTGTGATTCTTACAATGTTAGGCGAGTCCTTGGGTTTCACACCATTCACTGATTCGAGTGTATGCTGTTCCAATGATAAACCGTCGGACACACCGGTGAAATCATCTCTGCCCTGAGTGGCTAAACGCCGTTGCATATACAATGTTTTGATCAATCACACCAATTGCCGATGAATGATTGCATATTCAGTGATTAAATGAGTCGCTTTCCAATCCATTTCCGATGGATCAGGGCATAGGCAATAATTGAATCAGTAGATTTCCGACCCGCCTCTGTTGAATCAACGCATGAGCAATCGCCAAATCAAGCAATTGCGATATGCCTCTAATAGTTTCACGTATGAATAGCAATCAACTTGAACGATCATTCAAGTTGATTCCACATCCGTGATTGCATCAACTCATATGCAATAATTGTAGATATATTGAGCCTTGTAGTCGAGGGCTATAACCCTTACGGCCTCACGTCAGAACAAACTGATACACCATTCCAGAGACTAGATGCTCGAGTGAGTGCTAGAGGCTTTTAGTCGATCTGAATCAGGACAAATAGCGAGCTTATTTCCAGAATCATGCTTGAGCATGTAACGTCTGAATACTTGAAACCTTTTCCTTGAAACACAGTGATGAGGATGCATACCACAGAAAACAAGCATGAGAGTCCCACATGCCAGCGCGTATGGACTGCAATGGGAACTCAATGATCTTGAACCGAATCGAGCCCACAGTCCCGCGACTGGTTGAGCTCTATCAGTGCCTGGTTAGCACATGCCTGATGAAGAGATTGTGAGAAGCTTCTGAATGTTTAGAGAGACGTTTTGTGCGCGATAACTTTGTTTGTAAAATTTAATCGTGACTTGGAGAGAGATATCATGTAAGATCCTTGTCCACATAGTTTCGGAGTCTACAAGCCAGGAGGTGGCCAATTTTTCGTCTATTCGTCTAAAATATACCACTATTCCAATCAATGATAACCCTTTCTCTCAACGTGAAACACCTGCAATACTGTATAGGACAGATCCCCGTCGTACTGACGAGCCCAGCAGAGGGATCGAGGCAAACCAGTAATATCTTCCGTAACTATTTCTCTCTGGACCTCTTCAAATTATTTCAAGATATCTTCTAAGGTTTCTACACCACAAACCTCAGACGGACACCACATTTAAGCCTGTGCCATTTTTGCCAAAGTTTGCTGGTGCTACCGCATATTGCGACAAATACCTATATCATTACGACAAGCTTCGCAACAACTGCTCGACCAATCCACATAGACGGACCATCCCCTCCAATAGCTTTGGAAGAGTGCAAGACCCATATTGGGAATTGCAGGTTTCTGTCACTTTCCCGACACTCAGGTTGCTGCCGAGAATGCTTCCGCTCATACCGCTAACTCCTGTCGACCACCGAATGTTTCGGTCAGCTCTAAACGACGGCGAAAGCGCCACGGTCAGCTCCGTCCTCGCTCAGCGATTTCATAAGCTCTCAGCGCTGACCTATACGTGCAGTGCATCGAAGGAACTCCACTTGCGAAGCATCGCTGCCAATCTATGGCACAGCGTCAGGACGTTCGGCCATCGATCGCTCGCAACCGCTCCCTCGGAGCCCAAGTTTTGCCGCTCGGCTGGCGTCTGGCGAGTTGTGTGCCACTCTAAACACCGCGCGAGCCTCTGCAATAACGGCTCGTCTTTGATTTCAAGGGGTGAGCGAGAGTGCGCGACGACGACGCGCGCAGTGGCTCCCCTTCGTCGGGACGACGATATCGGTATCAAATTGGAAGCGCGACAGCGGAGATGCCGCCGCCCTCGTCCCGCTGCTCTCACGGCGCAAACCGAGTTTAGACGCTGCCGAGACCAAGGGACAGCGCGCGCAATATCGTGCGTCGGGCAAGTTTGCAAATTCATTTGCGAGAGGTGGACGGCTGGGGGAGTCCGAATCGATCCTGGAGGCTGTGATTCGAGCTCGCTCGTACACAACCCTGATGTGACTACATTACATACACTGTACAAAAATTTGGTCAAAAACTTCAACCAGTGGTTCAACTTGATTTTCAACCACCTGGTTGGATTTTCAACCAATGGTTGAAGTTTCTTTGTCAACCACTGGTTGAAGTTTCTTCGTCGGTCACAGGCTGAAGTTTCAACCAGTGGTTGCATATATCCGCATTGGGTGCACTTCGAGCGCTTTGCGATCTTTACTTTTCCCGTCCTCGACAAGTATTCAAACGCCGAGGTAAAATATCACCCACATAGCTGAAATTTCAACCGATACACGTTTCATCGTGAAAGATTTTGTTGATGGTACCGTTAGCCTTCGATTTCAGCCATTTTACGTAATGGAATTCAAAATTGTTGCATCGCCGCACCATCATCGTATACCCTTCGCTGATCTAAACATACGTGTGCACAATGTACATACATATACATGCGTGCGAGTCCCTCAGCTAGTTCTCTTCCACCAAATTAGCTCGAGGGGTGACATCAAATCGCTCCCCGTGAATGTAAGTATGATTGTTGCCAACAAAAGCGGGAATTTTTGAGGCCCAATTTCGACGGAGCTCTTGTTCTACTAAAACAGCATTATCCTTGATATAAGAGTCCAACCACGTAGAGACAGTAGTGGCATTGAGTATGCCTCAGGATAATGGATTGAAGCAAGATCGCTGAGCCCAGGGGAACCTCGTTGAAAATATACCAAATGCTTATGACAGAAGTGAATTTTCTCTGTGCCGAGAGCCCTTGATGCATGTCTGGCATATTCATGATATACTTTCTTAGATGGTCCATCAATATATGGATAATCTATTGATGATCTTGAGAATTTTTGGAAACTGATGTGGATAAGATTGAAGCAACGCGAATCTCAGTATGATGGAGTATACTCGTAGAAATATCACCTCAGCCAAGCAAACTCGTCTCCACCAATGAACGGAATACAAATCCTACTCCAGTATTGCGAACACGCACGAGCACTTGTCGATATTCGGCTTACGCTGTGAGCATATAACGTTGAACAAACAGCATACTAAACACCGAAAGTCTGCAGAACAACTTGGGAGCTATAACTCTTGTACACTTCCTACATCTTTTCCTCTCACATTTCATGCTTTTCTCATCCAGTCTCCTCTACATCTTGGTACAGTTTCCCGAAAAGTAAGGAGTGATTCTTTCTTTCAAAATAATATTTTCTGTCCTTCAAGCTGTTTGTTGAACGTATTGAGATTTTGTGAGTGGCCACTACCAATGTGTTAATTAATTGAAAGTTCAGACGACAAGGTATTACACCCTTCGCATGATGCCCTTATTATACATGGACAAGGGATGGAGAGTATACTAAGATAATTAATCAGAGTTAGAGGCTCTGCTAACTTGGAAATTTGATCCTGGCCACCTATACATTGGCTATGGCTTGGGATGACGAAGCTAAATTGATGGGTAATGCAAGTCTCGCGGCTCACGCCATCCGTCTGCATTTCTTTGGAGAAGGATTTCCGATGAAATTATTTTAGTCCGTGAGCTTGTAGAAGAACCATGTCTAATTGAACGAGACATCAAAGAGAATCTCTTCTCCAACTATGTTTATTATGGAGGACAAACTGAGATGTATGAAAGTCAATAATGCTACGAATGTATGTGATGCACGCGAGGCCACGATACTCCCATTCCTGACCATGTATCCAAAACTTGATCCAATTGAGCTTTCACCTGTGTTGGGTGCGAGGATAAGGAGTAAATGGTGATTGTGTGCTGACCAAGAGGGTGTCCGACTTCTGGGTCACGGATTTGGTTGAGACTCTGGGAATAGTCTCTTTCTGGCATCAAGAGATAACATCCAAAATCGCAAAGTCTAACGCTCAAGCGTTTTTGAGCTGCAGCATATGATATTCGCATTACAAGTATGAGCATATATGAGCAATAGTAATGTTTTGATCTATGACTCAAAAGCGATTGAGCGTTAGACTCTGCGGCTTTGGATATTATCTTTTGGTGCTAAAAGTAGACGATTCCTGAAGTTTCCGTCGAATCCGTGACCCAAAGATCGGACACCCTCCTGGGGAGTACAAGTGATTCCTCGCTGATGAAAACAGATAGAGTAATTGTGAGCCCACGTATGTTGAGCCTTGCAAGTGTGCGTGAACGTATCCGTGAAGAGAAAAGCCCGCAAGGAGTCAATGGCTCATTGTTTGGAAAAGATGACGCGAGCCACGAAATGTATTCTACAAATTGAGTATGCAGCCTTCGAAGCAGTCCAATGCATAATGACATTTGGACAGGCGAGTCTGGCCCCCCACGGTCGTGCAGACGGGAGCTCATACTGACGCAGACTTGTAACAGAACCGCATCGTCCAGTATTGCACGTGAGTTGTGCACGTATCTGCTGCCAACGCCAGACTCAATTTCGGTGGACATTTGAACTCAATGAACGTTATTTAATCAGTCAATTATGGGACTAGGCGCATCTCTTTCATTCGGACTGACCAATCATTGCTATTACAGAAACGTTCGGCAAAATCAAAAGTTGAGTGAGTTTTGAGTACCCATCAAAAAATCCGTCACTTGATATCCACCATTTATTCATCTGAGTATATTGTAGACGTGGAACGACTCCGTTGATTCTGGCCACAACACGTAACGTGTCGTTTTTGTAAAACAAACGGATTGAGCATTATCAAGGTTATTCATTTAGACGTCACTTATTTCCCCGTAAGATTAGAATGGCGTGGATTCAGTTTCAAATTATCTTAACCTGCAAAATAAAAATTGCAACCGTTCTAGATTCGAACGAGCGCTTTGAATACCGCCCAAACGCCTTACTTTGCTGGAAATCTGATTGTCCAAGACATACGAAACCCCGAGTCGAGCTCAAACGCATAATCTAACAATGTTCTAGTTAACTGCACCCGATTATGACTTCTTTTCACAGATTCTGCACTTGCATTTCCACCTGATCATATCACATTCCATGCACGGTCGTCAATTCCAATTTCTTCATCTTTGCAGTCTTTTTGAACTTCGAGTTCGGCTTAAGTCAAAGAATATCGCTACGTAGTTCCACAAGAACCACTCCTTTGAAATCCTGGCCTAATTCAATACCCTTGCATGGTATAAGAGTAATCCACAACATACAGCGATTATAATATAGGAGTAATCTGCATGTGCGAGAACAGCAATATCTCGATATCACAATGTCGAAAAATGGTCACCCTCGCCTCTCTTGCCGTGCACTAGAACTTTCGTATCAGAATCACTCACACGCGCTCGAGTGCAAAATATGCTGTTCCACTTATCAAGTAACTTCCTCACAACCAAGCCGGAGGTAGACGTCTGAACTATAGCGAGTGAATATGAGCCGACGATCAATATCCATACCACACTACTTTTACTGGAATACCACAGCTATTATTTATTCCGACCCTGATTAGCCATTGAAACTCTGTCCGGTGGTTGATTTAAAGCTTGTATCTCAGAATCCTTGGGAAACCATAAAAATTGACAACGAGTCATGCTTTCACATCTAGAAATTTGCTCCGGTCAAGTTAACTCCGCGCGATCTCTGCTGGCTGATTCGCGCGTGAGAAACCGGGGGGCCCACGCACACACTCGGCCCTTATATCACACGTATGTAAAGATGCAGTGGCACACCGTTGGCTGTTGTCGCTCTCGACCGCCGCGAGCGCTGCACATCAGATTTTTAACGCCCCATCTTTCATGACCGGAGCGAATAAAACCTTGAATAGGCTCCAAATTAGCGCCCAAACGATCTCCTCCTCCTCCTCTTTTTTTATCGATTTTGGTTCCTACTCAGCTGCTAAGTCAGTGTGACACAAGCAATTCCAATTACTCACACGCTCCATTTGAGTAAACAAAGTGTTTTCCTGATTTCTGCTGTATCGTATTCATCTTAATGGTCGATTGTTCATAACGAGGTCGAATTGATGATGTCTCGCCTATACTCTGAACCTGTTCCAATCAAAAGTTGATTGAAAGCGATTGGAACATTCCAATCACGGATCGATTGGATGCTCCAATCAAATCTGATTGGAAGCTTCGAATTAAATTTGCCAGCTTAACCTATGGAATTTGAAATATATGCCTGGCATGCTCACACTACTAAATCTCACAAATGTATCGGGCGATAATCTCTAGAAAGTTAAACAGGGCCCACTTAGATTAATATATCAAGTCCTGGATCAGATTTGATGGCCTCTCATGGCCGCATGAATACTTGAAACTTTTCTTCTAAAGCCATTAAATGGGATCCATTCTGATTTTACCCACTGCAGCTCATTAAATATAAGATTCCTACTTCAACTTTTTCCAGAGATATCCTTTGTGTTCTCTGAATAAACTTAGAGTGTGGTTAATCGATTCAATGTTCTGAAGTAAGTGAATCCAGCACTAGCATATCAGGGGCTTTTGACGAAAGACGGGATTCTTCAAATGTCTTTAAGAGCATCAATAACTCGACGGCTCCTAGTAAAAATCTCGTATCTCAGAACGCAGAGGAATATAACCCTATCTCAATCGCAATTCAATAACCTCGTATCTCAATTGCCAATTCAATAAACACGTATGAGTAAATCCCGCGAACCTTTCACTTTCGAGGATCCAGGCAGAAAATCCATGAAATTGGGAGTATTGGATCATCTTAGCACTGATTTGGTATAGCA